>PVIH01000599.1:0-224898 GCA_004025045.1 Sigmodon hispidus
AAAAAAAAAAAAAATTCAGAGGGAAAAATGAACACAAAGAAAATATAGGTGTAGCAATCTTATTTGTATGTCTACCCTTGATAAGCCATGCTTATCATTCTTATCCTCTATATAGTTATTGTTAACTCTTCCACATTTTAAATTCTTTTTACTGTGTTTTTTTTTTAATAAATACAAAATAAAGGAAAAAAAAAAAGAATAACTGAGTCACTAAAGAGTACTTTGAAAATTTGTTTTAAGTCATTTTTAGTGTTCATCTTGTTGTTATGCTGTTATTTTCCATAAAGCAAGCACTTCAATCAGAAGTAAAGTGGTTGGGTGCTGAAATCAAAGCAAAGCACTCAGAAAGAGTCAGCTGGCCTTCTCCCAGTCCTAGTCACTTTGCTAAGTAACAACATCTGACTGAGAAATCACTACACAACTGTTCCAGGACAAAAGGGATTCCCTAGGAAACAATCGATTACATTTGTTGTCCAGTCCATCCTCACCATAAGGCCTACTCACAGAATTTAGGCATCTTAAACATCCCCAGAAAAAGCAAAATGATCTCTTGGCACAAAGGTGCTCAGTCCTTTGTGGTGCAGAGAAAATTTATTTAAAGCATAGGAAAAAGTAAGAGGGAGGGGCAGCAATGACCAATTATCCTAAGGTATTTATTTAACTGCCTACCATAAGTCAAGCATGGGAAAGTGAAGAATGAAGGGTATGTCTCTGGGTCCCAAGGGACTTACAACATAGCTGTGGTGGGGGCTGGCATGTAAATTAAAAAGAATAATAAAACGTTACCAGTTTTAATAGGAAAACATGTCTATGGTGCAGTACATGATGTTGGTCAAGTTCAGAGAGTGATCAACTTTATAGGGATAGGGAGATCATAAATCCTGCATAGAAAAAGTGACCCTTTAAAAATACAGCAGGTTAGAATGTTAATATCTATTATATAATGCAAAAGTATATCATATATTTTGTTTTCCATTGGAAAAGTATGAACAGTTAGTGCTGCTCCACCAGCCTCTGACTATTGAGCAACATTTGTCATGCAAGTAAAATTTTTAAAATACCACCCAACAGAAAACTCACAAGTAAATTCAGTTCTGGTCACAGCTTGCTGTAATCAGCTAATCTTAAAAATCAGTATTTGTTAGAGGATCATTTACAGCCTTTAAACAAGTCAGCCTGGTTCCTACCTGTGACAAAGTTCACTTATCACAAGCCTCTGAACTTCTTGTAGAGGTGTGTGTGTGTGTGTGTGTGTGTGTGTGTGTGTGTGTGTGTGTTTTACTAGTACTACAAAGGAAAGAAATAATCCAGATTTCCCAAGGAGAGGCTTTATTGGGAAAGATAATTGTCTGTAATCACTTTTTATAGAAGAGAAAGAAGTCCTTTTCAATCCCTCAAGATCTATGGTAGCTAGAGTAAGTGGAAGGGCAGCTTCAGTAGCTGAGATTGCCTTAATTACTACAAAGAGGGCTGAGGATACAGGAGAGGGTAAGGTACATGTGCTCCTGGTATACACAGGCCTAAGGTTTTATCCCCAGTAAAGCTAAAAACATAAACAGCAACAAAACATTATTGCAGGGATAGGAGGATTCCAGCAGTTGGAAGAGGTGAAGTGCTACCACAGGGAGACAATGTGGATGGAAACATTTACAAGTATGCTGAGAGCTTTTCTTTTATGGACAGTGTAAGCAAGGCTGGAGAACACCTGATGTAAGACAAAGGTGGCACAACTGAGCAGTGTATTATCAGATAGCACTTTACCCACAACCAGCCTCTTCTCAGGAGACATCAAAGACATGATGTAGGTCAGGTCAGAGACCTGAGGGAAGAAGCAGACTAAAGGTAGTTTGGTGATAAATGCTTTGTTGACATTGATCAGTGAAAACAAAGAGGTAAGTTGGAAGATTTTAAGAAAGGGGTAATTTTAGAAGGGATATGCTAATCTTGGCCTGGACACCAAGCATCCATGTATCTTATCCAAGTCAGAGTGGGAAGAATGTGCAAGCTTTTCCCTATATCCAAACAAGCACAAAGCCTTTTTTGTCTATTGTGTTTGATCCCTGATTATAAGACTCAAGGGTGAACACCTTAACATTGTCTACCAATTAATATCAAAGGCAAATAGAAAATGGATGACACTTTTAATATGATGCTGAAGAAATGGATACTTTCTAATGGCTCTATCAGTGTGATCTTCCTATATAATTCTTTTTTAGATTAAGGGAACCTCAATCCAGTCTAATCCAAATTCATTATGAAGATTTGGGATCAAGTAAATGACACAAGTATGCATTATTCCATCCCTGTCTTCTGGGCTTCTTTTTAGTTCTTAAGACTTAGTAGGATGGGGCAGAAGATCTGCCATCCTCCTCCTGGGGTCTACAGAGGCATCTAAGGATTTGGGCATTAACTGTATTACACAGTTAATGGAGCATGGTGTTTCACATCTGTAATGCTAGCACTCGGGATATTAGAGAAAGAAGATCAGAAGCTCAAGGCCAACCTTGGCTACACAGTGAAAGCTACGTGAGACCATTTCTTTTATGAAAAAGCAGAATTTATTGCTTTTTACTTTAGAGGCACATCTGACATGAAGTAAGAAAATAAGAATCTGAAAGTCTCCAATTTTGAGCCCCTGGTAGCACTGCAAAGAGAATGGAGACCATATCCAGTTTCAGATTAGTGCATGTGCTAAAGAAAGAAAATCCAAAGTGCTTTATGTGTTGATGCTTCTGAAAAAAGTTAATGCCATCCTATACTTGGAGTTCATGCTTACAGATAATACCAATTCTTCCTCGTGTCTGAGTTTGAACCAACTCCAGGAAAACAGAAAAGTGCACAGTTACAGTAGAAGGCCTGCTTCAGGCTCTCCTGGGCCTCCGCATAGAAGACAACAATTTTTCCAAGAGTAGTACATGAATTCAGAAGAAATGGTAGCAGGTGCTGTCATTCAGAGGATGGCTTTTAGAAAAAAATTGCCACCTTGCCTGGCCCAAAGCAAAATGTGCTCTCTGCAGAAGGAAATAACTAATATTGATCAAAGAGAATGTAACCAAAATGTAGCTCTTAGAAGCAGTAATGAAATTCAACCAAAAAATTTCTCTATATATAATAATTTAGCAATTAGGCTATACCTACATTTTGTTTAAATAAAAGAAATAAAATTTTTGCCCTCATTGCCAAAATCTGCAGAAATCAAATTTAAGTATATGGTTGCTATGTTCAGCTTGCTTGCTTGTTTGTGTTTGTATGTGTGTAGTGTATGTGTAATGTGTGGGAGTACTTATAAATATAGGTGAGCATTCACAAGGAGGCAAGAGGCAGAGCTTGGGTTTTCACCACTCTTTCTGTACCACACCCCTTTTTGAAGACAGGGTCTCTCAGTGAACCTGAAGCTCATTAATCTGGCTATGCTGGCTGCCTAGTAAACTTTAGGGGTAATCCTGTCTCCACCCAGCCAGCACTGGCATTGTAGGAAAGTATCACCAGGCTCAGCTAGTTACAAAAGTTCTGAGTATCAGAACTCAGTTCCTCATGCTTGCGAGTCAAACATTTTACCATCTAAGTCATATCAACACCCTTAAAGTCATTTTCTATTAGATAATCAGCACATAAAAATGAACACAGAAATCATAGAAAAAAATTTATGCTGAAAAAAACTATTATTGTTAATCATCAATAATTTTTAATTACCTTATATGAGGCAGGATTCTTAGATCTCAGAGCCATGTGCCATGTGCATCTATTTATCACAATACATCACATGACATATGGATACTGCTATATTACTTCATTAATATTTGTGGTCTTTCTTTAGCTGTGGCTGAGAGATCCACGACATTATAAAGCATAGGCATTTATAACTATATGGTTATGTTTTATTCTACTGTTCAATGCTGTCATGTGTGTAGTATAGCCAACTTTTTAACTAGTGCTCTTGCCCCACCTTTCCATTAGCATATCAATCAAATTTGCATTACTCTGCTTTGCTCGTTTTATTAAAAGGGAATTCAGGGCACAATTGACTTTTCATTTGTTTAACAAGTGAAGAAATATTTACCCTGACAGCCATTTCATTGTAGAGATTCATCTTCATATTATAATACGCTGCCTGTGAATCAAGAGAAAAGAAAAGATGGCATAGATTTCAGTTATACAAAGGCAGTGCAGCCTATTTTTACATATAAAGGATAAGAATCTTTATACATAATACATAATAAGAGTTCTGGGTTTAGAAAATGAAATCAAACTTTGTATTGAAAAGATAGGCTTCCTAATACATAATGCAAGCTTAACCAGAAAAGTCTATGGTAGTCAAGCTCAGAGCTAATGGAGATATATGATCATAAAATGCTCTCCGCTGAGTTTGATAATCAATGGTGCTCTGCTGAGAATAGAATAACAAAGCAGAAATATTCACAAGTGCTGGTGACATGTCGTATGGTATGATTTATTCACTAGGGTTCTCTTAGCCAAAACTCACAGGAACATAAAAGGAATTCATATTTCAAGACGTCGGGTTTAATGAAAAATTCAAAGAAATGCTGTCTTCAGTCGAAACCGTTCAAGGATATGGATGCAGTGATGGGGCAAAATTGTGCCTTCCAACCATCTATGTGAGATGCTATGTGCTCAGCTGCCTCCTGAGTCAGCCTTGGGAATTTTGTTTCATTTAGTATTCATTTTACCTCCATAAAACCACAAATATAATGATATCACATTACAGCAAATCCCTTGGTAGAGTGAATATTTCCCAAACTCTTAGTTTCTTTCTAAGAAAGACATTCTATCTATTAATACCCAAATCTGCATTATATAAAGAAGGATTTAGCAATGTTTCTTATTCTAATGAAATTACGGTCTTAAATTAAATTTCCTTTATTTGCTGTCTTTTAATTAAATTTAAAAATGCACAGAGCTCACAACAGTAAAATTAGCAGTAAAAGTACTTACATATATATTTTTTTCAATATAAAATAGTTGACACAAAAACACAACTCTCACCTCAAAGCAAAGAGACAGTTTACTCTGGACCAAATATGATTGACCACAGTATAGGAACATAGATTCAGGTTATCTCAAATTCTATGTTCCAATGTGGCAACAGCTTGCTGAAGCTTTTAGTTACAGAACAAAGAAAGTCAAAAAGCAAGGCACTTTTAGAATAAACTGAGGGATACATCAGGTAGAAGAGTCACAGCAAAGCAAAGAAATCTTAGTTATAGGCCTCAGGTATTCTGGTATATCCTTAACCTTTGGTTGGTGAAAAACAGAGTTGTTTTTTTTTTTTTTTTTTTTTAACATACTCTCAAAGGTCAAAAGGCTGTTAAGTCAGACACAGAAGAGGACAAAGAATGATTATTATGGATTCTGAAGATGCCAAAACAAATCGTAACTACGTGGTGTACTTGCAATGCACCAGCCTCTGCACTGGTTTCTGGCCTAGACTTTTGAGCCTAGCCTCAAGATTTAGACCCACAGTCCCACATAAACATAAACACTTACATTAACTTTTATGCTTAGGGCTTATAACTTGCTAACTTTTTACCCTTAAACTAACCCATGATACTTACCTTGTTCAGCCATTCGGCTCGGTACCTTTTCTCAGAGCAGCATTTCAACTTCTTTCCTCTACATCTGTCTGTGGCATCTCTGTGGTGTCTCTGCCCAGCTCTGAGATATTCCCAGAGCTTTCTTAGTTTGGTTACCCTGCTCATACTTCCTGTCTGCCTCTGGCCAATCAGCTTTTTATTAAACCAGTAGGAGGGAGAAATATTTACAACATATCCCACTACACTGCACAGTCTCAGACATTCTTATCAGCTGACCAGTCTTGCCCAACAGCCAGTGCAACATGTGGTTCTTTTCAAGAACTTTTCTTTATGATATACAATCTCATGCATTTTTTTCTCCAGTCAGAACCCATAAAACTAATGGAATTTCACCCTAGTTTGTGAGTATTAAGATTTCTGGATAGGAAAATAGAAAAATAAATGCAGTCCTCTGTCATGGGCACTTCTTCTTTATGACAGAAAAGAATCCACACAGTGGGCTTTTGTATACGTAGCCTGGGTGAGTTGTCTGGTCTGAACCAGAGCAAACGGTAAAGAGTTGCAGGGATGTATAGTTTTCAATAGTCTGAGCAATTAAAAGACAGTGGACTGTGATGTGTTACTTATTTACATTACTGCCTTTAACTTCTGTATCTTCCAGTGGACTGTGATGTGTTACTTATTTACATTACTGCCTTTAACTTCTGTATCTTCCTTAAAGCAAATGTGTCATAATTCCTGTCATTTTAGGTGAATTAAATACTTAATTTCATATTGTATTTATTCAAGTCACACATTGCCAAAACACATATATGTGTAAATTTCTATATGTGAGTTTTTATGTAAGTTTTTTTCTTTTAATTTAAAAATTAAAAATTCACACCTTACAACAAAAAACATACACACATGAAAACACATAGACACACATATTCAGCATGATATTGTTGACACAAAAACACAACTCTCACCTCATGGGAAAACTACTATTGGAAACTATGCCTTCCAAAAAGTTTCAATCAGAAAAAGTTGTTCTTGTCTGCATATATCAGTGATTATACTATCACATAAATTAGTGTGTAAGCTTTTGAACTGCAGACTAGGTAAACTATGACTTTGTTTTTTAAATGGACTTCATTTTGTAGTGTTCATGTGGCAATCAGAGGACAAGCTGTGGGAGATGTCAGTTCTCTCTTGTGGCCAAAAAATATACAACTTGGATATCATGTCTGGTGGCAAGTACCTTTCCCACTGGCCCCAGACTTTATTTTTATCATCTTGTGGCTTTTTACAAAGTTTCTGTAAGTCTCCTGGTCTAGAATCTCATCCTTTTAAAAGCTATAATACTCTTCATTGAGCTGTTGTGAAGATAAAGAGTGATAAAGAAAAATTAAGGCACAGGAAACATGGTTGACAGGAAAGGAATGAATTGAGAACAGTGTGGAACAGATTGCATGGGTGGAGGTTATACATGTAACTGCATAAAGGATGAAGAGGTTTATAAATTAAAGTGGGGAGAGGTGAGCTTTGAGCACAACAATTAAGAAGTCTGTATTTCAAAGGTAGCACTGTCCTGAGCCTCCCCAGGTGCCTCGGTCTGTTTACCTCTTAGAACAGGTTGCCTGCCTGTGCAGCATGTTCATGTGGATTGGCCAAAGCTGGTGTGCTGTAAGGTGGCAGCCAGAATGAACAGAAGATAGCTGCTTACTTCATTAGAGTCTTGACTACAGAATAAATGGCTGTACCTTGAAGAGGGGCCCAAAACACCTTTTTTAAAGGAATCAAAGGAGGCCTGGCCTGAATTCCCAGAGAAGTATGGTCATCCCTAACCTAATTTCTGTTACTCCATATTACCTGTCACCCCCTAAAGAACAGAGAAGCTTGATTTTTCAAGCTTCTGTCCTCCTTTTTTTGGCCAAAAATAAAAGACTCCTAGATTTCCACATTCCTATTCTCATGTGAGCCACTGCCTGATTCTATGTGGAGTCCCACCTTGCCTAGTCTAGCAGCTTTTGAAAATAATCAACCTCCATACAGCATCAGATACTAGGATTCTGTGGCTCCCTTAGAATGCTAAACCTAGAAAAGTTGACCACAGAGACAGACACCAGAACAGAGGTTACCAGCAGCCTGGGGAAACACAGATCACTATTTAGGAAATATTCTGGAGACAGAATAAACATGGTTGCATAAAAACAGAATGTAAAAGTCCAGAAAGATGGCTCAGCTGTTAGGAGCCCACACTGCTCTCCACTTGCAGAGGACATGAGTTTGGTGGTTCCCAGCACCTCCACTGCTGCAATTCTAAGACAAGGCAACTGAACACCCTCTTGGGGCCTGTGCAGGCACTTGCATGCAGATAGCCACTAACACGCACATGCACACATAATTAAAAATAAAATATTTTTTAAAGAGTAAATGCTCTGAATAGTACAGTTGAAATTATTAAAATGGTATATTTTATCATATATGTTTCACCATCTTTAAAAAATACTCAGAAATTATATTAGAACTGTGTATACAATCTCAGAAATGTAGGTAAACATTTCATATTTTTATAAAATTTCAATTGATCTTTGTTTTTCTAGTCTTAACAAGGATTTTTGTTATGTTAATGTTTCTATGCAGTTGGATAAACAAAGGATATGGTAGGAACCCATATAAACACAACTAAAAACTATTGCAATTTTTCAGCAAACAATTTTTTTAATTTTCATTAATTTTTGCTAGTCTTATCTATCCTTTTGTTGTTGAGACCCCAAGTTCATTTTCAGCAGAAAAGTGAACTTTTGTCATAATGACTACCCATGGGAAGAGTACACTGCTTCACTATAGAGCAGATGTGGTACCCACTCACTGATGGCCAACTGCTGTTTCTGGGAAAACTCCAGGAGGTGGGAGGAAAAACAGAGAGATGTAGAAGAGGAAGAATCTCCAAGACCAAAGGATAGCACTTTAGCACATCAACTTCCTGTGGCCGTTGCCGTATCACTTATGACTTCTGCCCATGGAATGTATATTCCTTTTGCAAATGTACTCATTTGTCTGTGTGGCTGATACTCAACTGGCATTTTTATTTTGCGAAATTGGACCAAAATGGTCATGTTTGCGATTTATACAGTCATCCTTTCTAGTTTGGTGGCCATTGACTCTGTTCAGTAAACAACTATGCTGTAGGTATAGTAAGATTCTGAACATCTGCTGCTTCTGAGCAGCCTTTGAGTCCTTAGGCTATGCTTGTTTAAGCCCTAAAGACACAGTGGCTATACTTGTCTACTTTACTTTTAAGACTGAGTCCCTTACTTCCCTTATTTACCCACCTTTTCTGGTCATTTCCTCTTTTACTGTACATGTTTATACCCATTTTTTTATTTCTACTTCATTCAGACACCTTTATCACAGTGAGTTTTTACAAATTAATGCCTTTATTGAGTCCTTTATGATTGTATATTTTTTAAAAAGACCTTCACAAATTCCCAGTTGTGTAAGGTAAAATGTCTTAACTGGGCAGATTGATGTAATGAAATAACTTGAATGTTTCTATTCCGAGGAGAGAGTGTGATGAAGTTTTGAGCCACACCACATAACTGCTTCACTCCTCTAGCAGCATGGCTGCTGGTAAGAGTATGTCCACATTGCTCTATCTCTCCGCCTCTTTGCCTGTCTGCCTGTATCTCTTTCCTACCTATTCTTTCTCTTTCTATGAAGTAATTTCTAGTGAGAGTCAGATAAATGAGAACTACTTTTGTACTGGGCAACATATAACAAAATTCATCCAATCAAACATCAGGACTTCTTTACCACCACCTGTAACAGCTCCTTTCTCTGACTCTTCCCCCTGATCCCTCTATTGTTCTCAGTCAGTCCCCTGCCTCAGCCTTGTCCCAGTCCTTTCTTCTCTTTCCTGGTGGGAGAACTGGCCCTTTCTCCCTGCTCCAACCACTCCCAATGGGAACTAAAATTAGAGCTTTCCTCGCTCCAGTGGGTGCTGTGAAATAATTTCCAAAACCAGATCACAGCTATCTGTTGTGAAAGAAACAACAAAATGGAACCTCAAACGTTTTGAAGTTCTATTTTGATATATATGTATCAATGGTATACAAGCTATGCTTGTTTCTGTAGTCAGCCTATAAAGTAACGTCTTCACACATACATGCTATCATATTTTATGTTGTTGCCACAGCTCTTCATTGCTCCCCCCACCCCATCCTCTTGTCTCACATATGCTCCATTCCCAGCTCCCTTCTTGGTGTCACCACAGTAAAGTTCTGACTGCTGGCTAAATCCCCCTCATGAGAAGTGCTATTCTGCCTGGCCTTTGCACCATTACCTATGCAGCACACTTCACTCCCGGAGCACATGCTGCCAGACTGTTTCAGTGTGCTTAACTTCTGGCCAGTTTACTTCTGAGTTCCCATAACATGTTCCAGACTCCACTCCTATCTGAAATCCACATTTCAGTTTCCTCTACTTAACTCCTTGGAGGACAAATTTCTACTGAAAGGTTTCTTAACTTAATTGGTTAGCTATCTACTCTTCTTCAGTTTTTAGCTTACATCTTTTCCTTGTAGTATACAGGCATACAGGAACAAAGAATATGTCTTTCCTTTGCTGTTTACTATTTTGATGGAAATCAAGAAGGGATGAGTTTGAAGAATGAAGTAGGGAACTCATTGAGGAGCACAGAGTAACACATGCTTGTGATCATTTTATAAGGCCTGGCCATTGGCTATAGCGAGTGCCTGGCAAAGGCTGAGAACAGAAGGTGGAGAGCCATGAATACACAGGCGGCAGTGAGAGGAGCTCTGTTTTCAACATCACTGCCACTCTGAGATCATGATTAATCAATGACGCTATTTATTTTTAAGTAATCATGCAGATATATGCTTTGCCTTGTTTTCAGGCAACTGATAACAATGAGATTGGTACTGCTGATTTCTAAAATAGATTCTTTTTTTGTCATAAAAACCTAAAACCAACATATTTTTTCCTTATAGTTACCATTAGTATAATGTTTAGGAGCAAGTGAACCAATCTGAATTCATTTCATGACAGTGATGAAAATTTAACAGAAATTTACATGAATAACTCAGAGCTCTAAGCCTGCTTATTTGAAGTTTAAGACTCTGAAGACAAAGAATTTATATATTTCATTCTTTTCTCTGACACTGAAGGTGAAGAATGCTGCCTAGATTGTAATTGATTTGAAAATCTCACAACAAGAAATACCAAAGCAGTGGTGTATTTTCCTATCTATTAAAGAAGCATTTGTCTAATGCAAAATAAAACAGTCTATAGAAACAGTTATGGCAATATTTTATTAGTTTAAAATTAGTGACATATTTTATATAATCTTTTCCTTTTATAATAAGAACAAGTTGGCATTTGTCATAACAACACACAATGAAATCTGAGAGCTGATTTTTTTTACACCATTTAAAGTATGATTTAAAGTTCCTTTTCTTATTGTTCAGTTAAATCTTCTACCAAACATTAATACTTTGTAAGTAATGTAGAATGGTTAGCTATATATTTATATTGTGAGCCTTGAATCTCCTGCAATGTAGTAAATAATTTTTATAATTTGAACAATAATGTATTAAAACCATAATTATCTTTATCAGTTAAACTGTTTTACCATAAAGCTATGAATATACATGTCACTGAGTAGATGATCACAATTTAAAAAATAAGACTAAGTTACATACATTTCTCTCACAATAATGTATCAAATTCATCATACAATTGTCTTTATAGTTTCAAACTGCTCTCAGGCTGTGTTAAAAAGGAATATATAATATAGAGCATAATGTTAATTATATAATGACAAAGTATTGAAAAAGACAATTTTAAAAATAAATTATTTTGTGTGAAAACTGTCCTGTACAATATACACTGGTAAGTTCCATCAGGGCAGAAATTTCAAGGGCTCTAATACAGAGAAAGAAAAAGACAATGGTCCTGCTTCTGTTGCCTACAGAATTATTATCTTGATTAGGCCTGGTGATAAACACCATAGGACATGGCCTGCTTAGGATATCTGATAGGCTGGCTGACAGGAGGGCCAAGGTTTTCAGGACATCACAAACAGGCAGCAGAGTGAGACCTGGTCTCCAAAAATTTATAAATAAAAACAATGGTTATTTTTATTTGACTGTTTCAAAGGTAATGTACAGTAAAAACAAACCATATAGACTATTCCATAGTTGAAGAGAAAAAATAAGAAAAGCCAGTTAATATTCATTAAAGGACAATCCTCTAAGAGTACATAACAATTCTAAACCTGTATGTACAAAATACAGGGGGACCCAATTTCACAAAGAAAATACTACTAGATTGGAAACCACAGATGAATCCAAGCATAATATTAGGAAACTTTAATATCCACTTTTACCATTAAACAGGCTAACTGAACAAATTAAATTATAATTTAAATTTATAAATTAATTTTTATAAATTAATATGCCCTATTATAATATAATATAATATAAAATAATATGCCCACATCATAAATTAAAATGCCCTAACAGAAATCCAACTCTATCTAAACACTAAAAAATATACTTGACTCTGAACAACCCTTAGAGCTGTCTTTAAATTGACCATATATTAGAGAACACAAAAGTCTCAACAAATACAGAAAAGGTGAAGTAACACTCTGCATTCTGTCTAATCACAAGGAATACAGTAGGCTATTGACAGAGATAGAAAGTACAAAAAAAATACACAAACCCACAAAGATTAAGCAACATACTACTGAAAAATCAGTATCTCAAGGAAGAAGTTTTACAATTCCTACAGCTGAAGGAAAATGAACATATGGAGCAAATGAATCTATGGAGTGTAATGAAGGCAGTCATAAGAAAACACCTATAGCACTAATTGCCTACATCAAAAATTTTGAGATACCTCAAATTACTAAGTTAATGATGCAATTTAAGGCATTTGAAAAACAAAAATAAGCCACACCCCAAAATAGTCAATATAAAAAATAAAAATCTGGAAATACATTAATAAAATAGAAACTAAAAAAAATATGAAGAATCAGTAAAAAAAAAAAAAATGATCCTTTGAAATGAGACTGGCAAAATTTAGCCAAGTTAACCAAAAATAATAATAAATAATAAAACTTTCTAACAAATGGAAATAAAAAGAAGCCATTACAACACATACCAATGAAATTCAGAAAATTATAACATATTATAAATTTCTCTTCTGCTAAATTTAAAAATATAAAAGAAACTAAAATTTCCTAGTTGTGTACAGCATACAAAAATTAAACTCTGATGAAAAAGTAATTTGTCCACAATCAACAATGCAATTAAAACAGTAATAAATGTCTCTCAGCTATAAAAGAACAGGGCCAGATGGAGCCCATGCAAAGTTCCACCAAAATGTCAGAGAACTAATAGCAACACTATTCAAAATAGAACATAAAGCATAAAAGGAAGGAAGGAAAGGAGGGAGGGAGGGAGGAAGGAAGGAAGGAAGGAAGGAAAGAAGGAACACTTCCTCACAGTTTTCATGAGGTCAGAATTCCCAAGTACTAAAGCAGATAAAGTAAGGTACAGGAAAAAAAGCAAAAAGAAAGGAAGAAAGAAAGAAAATTGTGGCCCATTCTGCTCAAGAAACAAAATAAAATGCTAAGAAACAAAATAAAATGCTAACAAACAAAATCTGAGATAATCTAAAAAAGATCATTGATCACGACCAAGTTTAGAAAATTCCAGTGATGCAGGGCTGCTTCAATACATGCAAGTCAATAAATTATACTCATCACACAATGAACTAAAGGGCAGAAACCACATGGTCAGCTATTACATATAGAAATGATCTTTAAAAAATATTTAACATCTCTTCATGATAAAAGTCATGGAGAGGCTACAGAAGGAAGAAGTACACGTCAGTATACACAGCAACCTGCATCTAACATCACACTAAATGGAGAAAAATTGAGAGCATTCCCGATAATATCAGGAACCAGGTAAAGGTGTTCATTGTCTTCACTCTTATACAATATAGTACTTGAAGTTTTAGCTAGAGCAATAAGGCAAGAAAAGAAAATGAAAATAAATAAATGAGCAAACAAATAAATAAAATGGAAAAAGAAGCTAGGGTATCCCTATTTCCAGAGAATGGTATTCTATACATAAGAGATGTGGAAAAACTCTTAGTGCTAATAAATACTTTCAGCAAAGTAGAAGTCTAGAAAATTAATGAACAAAATTCAAATAGCCTCTCTATGTACTGACAATAGACACACTGTAAGGAAATCAAGAAAAAAATCTTATTCACAATGTTTGAGAGGGTTCTGCAAGTTGTAGGAGATGAATTAAAGCTAAGTTTGATTAATACACATTATACACATGTATAAAAATTTCAAAGAATAGAAAATCATGGTTTCCACAATGGAGGAGGAAGAAAAGGAGAAAATGAAGGAAGAGGAGGAGGAGGAGAAGGAGGAGGAGAAGGAGGAGGAGGAGGAGGAGGAGGCAGCTATTGCCCCAAACATCAGTACCATTAAGTATCCAACTGAAGTTAAACACGGTGAAGTCATAGAGCATGGTGACTATAAACAAGTTCTTATAAGAATCAGGGAATCCTCTGTAGTATGAAAGTGTTGCTATCATTGAACCATTGTGTCTTAGAGACCAAGACATCCAGAAGGTAGAGAGGCTGTGAGATACTAAAGCAGGTCACTAGGCACACTAAACAGAAGGTGAAGAAAACTTTAATAGTCACAAAGGAAGCTAGGATTTGTTTAATCACAAGAGAAGCTGGAATAGCTCTGTTCTTATGAGACTAAGAAAGCCATTATAGGGCTGGGGAGATGACTCAGAGGTTGAGGATACTGACTGTTCTTTCAGAGGTCCTGAGCTCAGTTTCTGACAACCACATGGTGGCTCACAACTATCTGTGGTGACATCTGATACACTCTTCTGTATACTGTGTAATGAATCTTTTTTTTTTTAAAAAAAAAAAAAAAAAGCATCCAGAGGTGAGCTGATTCCGGCACCTGGACAACCTGTCCAGAGAGTCACTCTCTGGGACCAAGGTCAATCCCTAGAGTCTCATCTCAGACTCTCCCTAGCAGACAAAACTAGGGTTTGGTGGTGAGGGGCTCCTCCAACCACACCTAAAAGAGGGGACCTTGCACAGCCGGCCCCACCTCCAACTGCTTTAGCAGAGAAGGACTGAGGCTTTGAAATTCAGACTCCCATCCAGAGGGGAGCAGATTCCAGCAACTGGACCATCCATCCAGGGAGTCGCTCTCTGGAACCAGGGTCAATCACTAGAATCTGATCTCAGACTCTCCCTAGCAGACAGGACTAGGGTTTGGCTGTGAGGGGCTCCTCCAGCCACACCTAAGAGAGGGGACTTGCACAGCCAGGCCCCACCTCCAGGGCAAACTGCATCATCAGAGAAGGACTGAGTCTTTGCAATTCAGAACCCTGTCCAGAGTAGAGTCAGAGATCGAGCAGACCCCTTGCTCAGAGGAGAGAGGAGACACATAAGCCCTCTTGCTACAACTGACTAGGAGCTGCCTAATCGTGAACCACTGAAGCCATGAGCAGATGCCAGTGCAAAAATACATATAATAATATAAAGAATAAGAAGGTAACACTAGAAGAAACTGGTGGTTCTCCAACTACAAGACCTGAACAGAGCAATGAAGAGGAAACAGAAGGAAACAACACCAAAAAAACCTTTATGAAGATTATTGAAACCTTCAAAGAAGATATAAAAAATTCCCTTAGAGAAATAGAAGAAAATACAAAAAAATGGAAGAGATGAACAAATCCTTGAAAGAAAACCAAGAAAAGGTAAACCAAAAATGAAAGAAACATTCCAGGAACTAAAAACAGAAATAGATGAAATAAAAAAGGCACAAAATGAAGCAAAGATGGAAACAAAAAATGTGAAGAAGAAAAGAGTTGGAACTACAGATACAAGCATAACCAACAGAATCCAAAAGATAGAAGAGAGAATCTCTGGAGTGGAAGACACAGTAGCAGAAATAGATACATTAGTCAAAGAAAATACTAAAACCAAAAAAGCCGTAACACAAAATGTTCAGGAAATCTGGAACACCATGGAAAGACCTAACCTGAGAATAATAGGAATAGAAGAAGGAGAAGAATACCAGCTCAAAGGCACAAATAATGTATTCAATAAAACCATAGAATAAAACTTTCCTAACTTAAAGAAGGAAATGCCTATAAAGATACAAGAAGCTTATAGAACACCAAATAGATATGACCTCCCCAAAAAAGTCTTCTCACCACATAATAATCAAGCCACAAAACATACAGAACAAAGAAAAAATTTTAAGAGCTTAAAAAAAAGGGCCAACTTACTTATAAAGGCAGACCCATCAGAATCACTCCTGACTATTCAATGGAAATGATGAAAGCAAGAAGGGCTTGGTCAGAAGTTATACAGATACTAAAAGAGCATGGTTGCCAACCTAGACTATTATACCCAGCAAAATTATCAATCATCATAGATGGAGAAAGCATGATATTCATGACAAAGTCTGACTGAAACAATACCTATCTACCAATCTGGCCCTCCAGAAAGCATTAGAAGGAAACCTCCAACCTAAAGATCCCAGATACACCCATGAAACCACAAACATTCAATAATTCCACAGAAGAAAGGCCCAGAGAAAGGAAATACATACAAGCTACCATCAAAAATAGCAGGAAACATCAATCAGAGGTCACCAATATCCCTTAATATCAATGGACTCAACTCACCTATAAAAAGACAAAGACTAACAAGATGGATACAACAACAGAAGCCATCCTTCTGCTGCATACAAGAAACACAGTTCAACCACAAAGCCATACTCAGGCTGAGAGTAAAGGTTTGGGAAAAGAGTTTCCAATCAAATGGCTCTAAGAATCAAGCAAGGGCTGCCATCTTTATATCTAACAAAGTAGACTTTTTAAGCGAAAAGCAATTAAAAGGGACCAAGATGGACATTATTTACTCATTGCAGGGAAAAATGGTCAAGAGGAGATTTCAATCCTGAATATTTATGTCCCTTATATAAGGGCACCTACCTATGTAAAAGAAACACTACTAAAGCTCAAATCCCACATCAATTCTCAAACACTAATAGTGGGAGACATAAATACATCACTTTCACCCCTGGATAGGTCAACCAGACAGAGACTCAACAGAGAAATAAGGAGTCTAACAGAGGTTATGGTGCAAATGGATTTAACAGATAGTTACAGAAGCTTCCACCCAAATGCAAAGTAATATACATATTTCTCAGCACCACATGAAAGTTTCTCTAAAATTGACCACATAATTGGTCATGAAGCAAATATGAATAGATACAAAAAAATCGGAAATAATCCTTTGTATCATATCGGACCACCAGGGCCTAAAATTAGAGTTCAACAACAACAAAAGTCACAGAAAGCTTGCCAACTCATAGAAACTAAACATCACTCAGCTGAACCACCTTTGAGTCAAGGAAGAAATTAATAAATCAAAGTCTTTCTAGAATTTAAATGAAAATGAATCCACAACGTATCCAAACTTGAGGGATACAATGAAAGCAGTCTTAAGAGGAAAAATTCATAGCACTAAATGCCTATATGAAAAGCCTAGAGAAATCCCACACTAGAGAACTAACAGCACAGCTGAAAGCCTTAGAACAATTAGAAGCAAACTCACCTAGAGGGAATAGATGACAGGAAATAATCAAACTTAGAGCTGAAATCAATACAATTGAAACAAAAAGAACAATACAAAGAATGAATGAATCAAAGAGTTGGTTCTTTGAGAAAGCCAAAAAGATAGATAAACCCTTATCCAAACTAATCAAAAAGCAGAGAGTGTCCAAATCAACAAAATCAGAAATGAAAAGGGGGACAGATCCCCCAGGAAATCCAGAAAATTATCAGGTCACACTTTGAAAATCGATATTCCACAAAAGTGGAAAACCTAGAAGAAATGGACAACTTTTTGGACAGGTACCATTTACTAAAATTAAATGAAGAACAGATTAATTACCTAAACAGACTTATAATCATAAAGGAAATTGAAGCTGTCATTAGAAGCCTCCCAAGTTAAAAAAAAAAAAAAGCCCAGGTTTAGATGGTTTCAGTGCAGAATTCTACCAGACATTCAAAGAATAATTATTACCATTATTCCTCAAACTATTTCACACAGTAGAAACTGAAGGAATATTGCCAAATTCCTTTATGAGGCCACAATTTCCCTAATACCTAAGCCACTCAAAGACACAACAAAGAAGGAGAATTACAGATCAATTTCCCTCATGAATATTGATGCTAAAATTCTCAACAAAATTCTTGCAAACCGTATACAACAATATATAAAAAATATCATCCACCATGACCAAGTAGACTTCATCCCTGAAATGCAGGGATGGTTCAATATACAAAAAACCGTAAATGTCATCCATCATATAAACAAACTGAAGGAAAAAAAAAACAGATGATCATATCCTTAGATGCTGAAAAAGCCTTTGACAAAATCCAGCACTCCTTTATGATAAAAGCCCTGAAGAGATCAAGAATACAGGGGAAATAATCTCAATATAGTAAAGGCGATTTACAAGAAGCCCACAGCTAACATCAAACTTAATGGAGAAAATCTCAACGTAAGCCAACTAAAATCAGGAACTAGACTAGGATGTCTCCTCTATATATTGAATAGATAGTTCCCTATCTATTCAATATAGTTCTCAAAGTTTTAGCTAAAGCAATAAGAGAACAAAAGGAGATTAAGGGGATACAAATTGGAAAAGAAGAATTGAAACTATCTCTATTTGCAGGTGATATGATTGTATATAGATGTGACCCACAAAATTCTACCAGGGAACTTCTACAGCTGATAAACACCTTCAGCAACATAGGATACAAGATTAACTCATAAAAATCAGTAGCCCTCTTATACACTAAAGATAAAAGGGCTGAAAAAGAAATAAGAGAAACAGCACCCTTTTTAATAGCTGCAAATAGCATTAAATACCTTGTAGTAACTATAACCAAAGAAGTAACAGATCTATTTGACAAAAAATTTAAAGCACTGATGAGAGAAATTGAAGAGGATATCAGAAAATGGAAAGATTTCCCTTGTTCCTAGATAGGCAAGATCAACATAGTAAAAATGGCAATCTTGTCAAAAGCAATCTACAGATTCAATGCATGCCCCATCAAAACCCCAACACAATATTTTATAGATCTTGAAAGAACAATACTCAACTTCATTTGGAATAACAGGAAAGCCAGGATTGCCAAAATAATTTTGCTCAACGGAAGAACCTCAGGAGGCATCACCATCCACGACTTCAAGTTATACTATAGAGCTACTGTAATAAAAAACAGCCTGGTACTGGCATAAAATAGACTTGTGGATCAATGAAAGTGAATTGAGGATCCAGGCATTAACCCAAAAACCTACGAACACCTGATCTTTGACAAAGAGGTCAAAAATACTCAATAGAAGAAAGATAGTATCTTTAACAAATGGTGTTGGCATAGCTGGTTGGTAGTGTGTAGAAAAATGCAAATAGATCCAAGCCTGTCATCCTGCAAAAAACTCAAATCCAAGTGGATCAAAGACCTCAACATAAACCCAGCCACTCTGAACTTGATAGAAAAGAAAGTGGGAAATACCTCCAATGCATTGGCACAGGTGACCACTTCCAACATAACACTAGTATCACAGACACTAAGAACAACAATCAACAAGTGGGAACTCCTGAAACTGAGAAGCTTCTGTAAAGCCAAGGACACTGTCAATAGGACAAAATGACAGCCTACAGAATGGGAAAAGATTTTCACCAACCCTACAAGTGATAGAGGACTGATATCTAAAATATATAGAGAACTCAAGAATCTAGAGCCCAAAACCTTGAATAACCCAATCAAAAAATGGGGTACAGATCTAAAAAGGGAATTCTCAGCAGAGGAACTACAAATGGCTGAAAGGCACCTGAAAAAGTGCTCATCATCTTTAGCCATCAGAGAAACGCAAATCAAAACAACTTTGAGATACCACCTAACACCTGTTAGATTGGCTAAGATAAAAGGCACAGATGACAGCCTATGTTGGAGAGGATGCGGAGCAAGGGGAACACTCCTCCATTGTTGGTGAGAGTGTAAGCTTGTTCAGCCACTTTGGAATGCAATATGGCGGTTTCTCAGAAAATTGAGAATCAATCTCCCCAAGGACCCAGCAATACCACTTCTGGGTATATACCCTAAAGAGGCACATTC
Organism: Sigmodon hispidus; assembly: GCA_004025045.1. Taxonomy (NCBI): domain Eukaryota; kingdom Metazoa; phylum Chordata; class Mammalia; order Rodentia; family Cricetidae; genus Sigmodon; species Sigmodon hispidus. The sequence continues at coordinate 19,817 of PVIH01000599.1, forward strand.
ACTCTCTAAAGGTATTAGCTCAACTATGTTCATAGCAGCATTATTTGTAATAGAAAGAACCTGGAAACAACCTAGATGTCCCTCAACTTAAGAATGGATTAACAAACTGTGGTACATCTACACAATGGAATACTACTCAGCAGTAAGAAAAAATGATATCCTAAAATTCACAGGCAAATGGATGGATTTGGAGAATATCCTCCTGAGCGAGGTTTCACAAACTCAGAAAGATAAGCAGGGGATGTACTCACTCATCAGTGGTCTCTAAACAAACAAACAAGAAAAAAAGCCAAGCATGCCCAAGCTGCAAAACACAACCACTGAACAGCTTGGGATCAGAAACACCCTGGACTGACCCTTCGATCCCACTCCAACTATAGGAACACCTGACTCACTCTTGAAGGAGGGGGGACAAAACTGGATTTGCCAGGAGTGGAGACTGAACTAAGCATTATTTGGTCAGTGGGACCATAGGACTGTCTGCTCCCTGCCCAGGGAGGGGATGGGGAGTTGTGGAGAAGAAAAAATGACCTGATGTGGTGGGAGGGGGAAGGGACCTTGAATAAGGATATACAGGGATGGAAAAAAAATTCAGAGGGAAAGCTGAACACAAAGTAAATATATGTGTAGTAATCTTATTTGCATTATCACCCTTGATAAGTCATGCTTATGATTTTTATCTTCTTTATAGTTATTGTTAACTTATCAGCATTTCAAATTCATTTTACTTTTCTTGATCAATACAAAATAAATAAAGAAGAAAAAAATAAAATGTGACTTTATTCATAATAAAAAATAAACAAAGAACGAAAGAAAGCCATTGTAGAGTGGAACATGTGACACTATAGCACTTATTTTGGTGTCATAGAATTATTTAAAATCTAGAAAGAAATGTTGTGGTGTAGTAATATTTTTGAGGAAATGTGTCTTTGAAACCACAACCTATAAAACCTCAGGATTTAGGGTTTCCCTTGATAGTGGCTACAGCCAAATCTAGATCATACTGTTTCCTGATGCTCATTCCCAGTTACTTTTGTTTTTGAAACAGGTTCTCTTTACATAGCCTGGATATTTTGGAATTCACTATGTAGACCAGGCTGCTCTAGAACTCACAGAGATCTACTACCTGCTCCTGTCTCCCAAGTACTGCACTTGCGAGACACCTGCAAATCTTTCTGCTTGTTCTCATTTTGAACTAACGCCCACCTCCTGAATACTACTCTACTGCTTCTATGTTTTTCATGAGGTGGAAGATGCTGCATTAGTAGTGATGACTCTGAAACCTTCACCTCTGTGTTCCTTACTCTAGGCTCCCATAGAACAGCTTAGTTCAAAAGATGTCTTTTGAATACTAATTATGATGGACCCAACTGTATCCTGAGTGGACATCAATACCTTTAAAAGATCTTCACATAATATGTTCTAACATTAAGATAAAGTAACAGTCCTCCCAAAACAGTTCTCCAAGCCTGAGTATCCTGTACAGATTGTCCTCACACAAGGAATTTGCTTTTGATATTAGGGAAACTATTATGCAGCTTTGCTGAAATAAAAATGCAATTATGTTAGGAGGTTACAAAATCAAAATGGTTTCTTTCTCATGTGAGTAAAAGTTCTCTCTCTTGATGATCCATGGCTCTTTATCTCAGAACTAGGGCAGAAGCAGCAGTCTTAGTGACTGGTGACATAAGTCAAGAACAGAAAAAGCCTTCTAAAGTGTCAGCTGTAGTGTGACCTATGTGCCTTCAGCTTGTAGCCTCAAGCCAATAGGAGAAGAAAGAGATAAAGTATGAATGACTTGGAACCATCTAAAATATGAAGGAAGATAGCATCTTATATTTTCCTTCTTAAGGGAATGCAGTAAGTTGCTTTAAGTTTTCCATTGAAAGGCAGAGAAATTATATCCTGAAGGTCACATCTAGTCCTCACCATCCTTCCTGGGCTATGCCATCAGAATCCTCTGCTTTCACTGTTTCCAATTCCAAACTTATCCCCAAAACTTCATTCACACTGTTTTCTTCAGTTCAAGGGTCATTTCCTTGCCCTGCAGAGACAGCATTAACTGTCTATATATGCAGCTGTTACCTATACATGACTCAAGAAAAGATAGATGGCATATGAGAAATGAGTCCGTCCTCTGGCCTATAAATGCATGCACAAGTGTGTTCCCACACACATACAAATATGAATACAAATGCACATACACAAAAATATGTATATAGGGATAAAAGAAAAAGTTGGAGAGACAAGAAAGTTAATAATATGAACTCCTTTAGGAGCAGAAACCTGAGTGACTACTGTCTTTTGTAATTATCTGTAACTTTTATATTTACCTAAAATTGCTTCAAAAATTCATTTTAAATAGCCTTAAATATCAATAAAAGTACAGTAAATTTTTTAAATGGAGTATCAGTTATCAAAACTGGAAAGAAAAGGAAGAAAACAAAGTTGGATCTAAAACACAGTATTAAAAGACATTAAAGAAATGTGTTTGACAGGAACACTAATAGAAGGTTGACACTTTTTTCCTCAAAATAGGTTAAAGTATGAAATAAATTTCTTAATTAAAATAGCATAATTAAGTTCAGATAGAAGCAAAACTCAACCTCTGTACACTTTAAAATCAATAATCATGGCTACACAAATGTATAATAAACAAACGGTAATTACCAAAATTCCTGGCATTCAATCTAGAAAATATAAGAAAATCTCCAGTCTGGTAGTGAAACTCCCAGGGAATTATGGACTTGTAAATATTTCTCCTAAGTTTTCTATCTAAAATGTTAAACACAACAGAAACAAACATTTAACTAATTCAAAAGATTATATTTTGAATAGTACATTTATCAAAATCAAATGATGAAGGAAGTTTGACATACTGTAATCACACCAATTGACCAGTTAAGTCCAGTTTATTTGTTTCCTAATAAAAGGAGCAGCAACCATGTAGTTCAAAAATAGTCTTTATTGTCTATTCATTCACAAAATGGTTCCTGAGATATTAGTACTAAGAATCTTGGAAGGAGGGTACAACAGTGAGGCCCACTGGGCGTCCTGGCAGAAGGTCAATGCAGGATGTTAACAAGGATCAGAGTTGTCACATCATGTAAAATGATTACAACAGCCTAAGATTATTAAATATGTGAACTATGGCTCCAAGCACACACAGGCAAGTCTGTGCCTTGCATGAACAACCTGCCAAATGGGTATCAAAAGCCAAGTTTTAAACAGTATCTTGATAAATAAGTTTGTGAAATGCCTGGTGAACAGCATTTACTTGTTCAAAAGCAACCAGCATAAGGACAACATGTAATCATTTGCTGCTTATCAAAACTAATTACAAATATATAGTGATATATTTACAAATATGTAAAATTTCAATGAAGTCATATTGGGAGTTTTATTCCTTTAAAAATAATTTCTTTAAAAATTTAGAAAATGAGATTTACTTATTATTTGTATGTGTGCATATCTGTTCAGTGGCAGGTTTGGGAAGGTCAGAGCACAGCTGGCAGGAGGTAGTTCTCTCTATCACTATGTGGGTGGTGGAGATTGAACTCAGGCCATCAGGCTTGGGAACAAGAGCTTTAATGCACCGAGCCTTCTCACTAGCCTTATTTATTGACTTTTGAAATCACAGTTATCTATAAAACAACTATGTAGAAAATTCTAAGGCGAGTCTAAAGGGAAATCATGTCTGCATTTAGCATCCTTATGAGGAAATATTCATTGAATATGGGGAAGTTTCATTGCAAAGATCTCACTAGAACATCCAGATACCCATCAACACACAAATCTTTTAAATGCACACAATGAAAGGTATTAAAATTGAAATAACTAATGTAGTTTATATACAATGAAGTTCACACTTGTGGAAAAAAAATGTGTATCAGAAAAGTCTCCTTTCTAAAATGAAGCTCAGATTTGTCCTTGTGCTATATATATACTCTGTGCATTGAATCAGCAAGAGGAAGCCCCCTTAAAAGCCAGGATTAACTTTGGGCCATGGTTTTTGGGCCATGATCAGGTAGATTTGCACAGCAGAGGCACGAAATAGATCACCAAATGGGGCCAGGAAGCAGAGAAAGGGGAGTCAAGAGAAAGGAGAGAGGGAGGGAGGAAGAGTAGAGATGAGGGCTGGTACAAGGCAGCCCCCAAAGACATACTCCAAGTGACCTTCCTTGAGTTGGACCCTGCCACCAAAAGGTTCCAGAATTTCCCAAACTAGCACCATCACAAACCTTTAGTACATGAGATTTCTGTGGCAAAATTTTAAACAGTAATAGTTCATTTATAACTACTTGCCATGAGTAAGTTCTAAACTACATATAAAAATACATCTTACAGAATGTCAAATAACTCAAATCTTGGCATAACATAAAGTTGATATTTACCTCAACAATAAGTTGGTAACGTTTTCTGCCTAAGTAACTTCTCCACCACTTTTGCATAATTGTCACTACCCTGTTCAAGTGCCTACGATGAAAATATGTGTATTAGTATGCAGTCACTGAAACCAAGACGTTTCCTTAAAAATATTGTTCTATAATCTACAAGGTCAAATTTGATTTTAAGGTTCTATGTATCTTCATTTTATTTTTGTTTTATTATTTCTATTTCATCTTATTTATTTTTATCTTTGACACAAAGTCTTACTACCTGGTCTGCAACTCATTATGTAGACCTGGATTGCCTTGGACCTGTGGAGACCCTCCTAAGAACTGGGATTTACAGAGATACATGTCCTACCATGCCTGACTCTATGTAAACTTTTCTCCTTGATCATAAATACTTTGTACTTTCACCTGAAGTTGAGTTATCAGCCAGGAAAGGTGTTGTCTGCCTGAGTTGTCCGAAAGAGCTGGAAATTTCCCACTTGGAGCAACCAAGACTCATGGTTGCTCAGGTTTCCTAATGGCAAACTCACAAGGGCAGAGCAGGGACTAGTCCCCCTGTGAGCTCAGTCCTTTCAGGGCAGGCTGGGAATGAACAGGAGACTTAGAAGCTGCCCTTGGGTCTTGGGAACATGCTATGTCATATGCCCTCAAAACTGCCTTGACTGCAACAATGCACCCTCCTCAGCTATCAGCCACGAAGAATAGCTGTACACCTGGGAATGCGCTATTTTAAAGAATGAGTACTCGGGAAGATTAATATAGAAAAAACAGCACTAGACAACTTCTGTTCTTCCTCTTGGGCTGTGAATATAGTTGAATATTATTTTAACTTCAATTAATATCATTCCTTAGTATTTTATTTTCATAGTCCTCCCCCATGGTGTGTATTGAATCTAGGGTTTCCCACATGTCAGGCAAATGTTCTACCATAGACTTATATCCCCAACACTAAATCAGATGTACATTGAGATATTTAGGTTTCCCTTACAGTTCTCCTGGTTTATCTTCCCAAGTATTTAGGGACAGGCCTATGTGACCAGGCACAGGCAAAATACTTTAAAATTGTGTACTATGTACAGTTCAGGTAATATGCTGAGAAATGACCAAGGAATTATTGATGAAAATCATGTTAAGAGCTTTGGAAACAAACTATTTCAACAAACATGTGCCCTTGTCTTTTCTCATATTCTCCAGTGTTTCTGAGGAATCACACGAGTCAGGTGAATTTAAGGAATAGCCTTCATAGCCATGTCTCTAGTTTGCACTGAAGTGAAAGCAGAGGCCTCAGTTTATGCCTCTGGGTAAAATAAGGAAGTGTCTGGAAGTGGACTCCTCAGCCAGTTTCAGGCAATACAAGGCATATTCATGTACCTAGGAAAATATTTGTTCACATGTTTGGTAGGACACTAGAAACTGAACGTAGGATGTTGTGCACACCAGGCAAGTGCTGTACTGCCGAGCAGACTGTACAGTCTACCTTTCCTCAGAATCAAAGGGAAGATTATTAAGAAAAAATACTTTGAGCACTGAAGAAAAGCACAGGAAGAATTAAGAGAGGGGTAGATCCATCGTTTTATGATTAGAATATCATAATTCTAACATCACTGCTCTCATCAACCAACGTGTTGAGAAATATCAAGATTCCTCTTCCCTAGGCCATTTCCTGCCCCATCAGTTGATTTGTTACTATAATTGCACTTCATAACGATTTTTCGGGAGAGGTATTATTTGATCAAATGTGTTTACAATATTGAAAATTGTTAAAGGTGTACATTTGGCAGATATAATTCACATATCAGTAATCCAAAGTATTCTGCATCTCTTTTACAGGAACAACATAAACTTAATCACTTCATTACTGAGTGAAATAAGAGGTTATCTGGAATAAATGCTACATAACCAACTTGTGATTCTCCAAGGCATGCATTTTGGTTTGTAAATAAGGTTTCTATGGTAAAATGTACAGACCTGATGTATGCCCGGACTTGGCACCCACGAAACCAGCTCTGGATCTTCACAGCTGCATCATTTTCTTTCTTCCTACATGCATCAACGGCACTAAAACATGTTTTAAAATTATTTCATTAGTAACTAATGTAATTCGAAGGCAAATCAGCCTGTTAACCTTAATTTCTAATTTCTTCTAAGATGGTAATTACAACTCACATGCCATTTTAAAGAAATTAAAATACTAAATTAAGAAAAACACATTTCAAAAAATGAGCAGTTTTTAAAATTAACCTTTCTATGAGAAGCCATGAGCTTTCAACAGCTTTTCCTATTTTATTTTTATAATCATCTGTTATGTGACTAATTAATTTGGTAGCATTTTTTATTAGGAAATAAAAAACAATGTGCTAGTTTGCCAGTATTTTAAAAACATAATTATTTGAACTTATGGTTTAAATGCCACTTCACATGTATCATGCAAAGTAAAATGCCTGCATATTTAAATCACTCATTAGTTAAATGTACTGCCTCTAGTTCAAATGAATTTATCATAAAAAGCCTACTCTGCTAAGATCCTGCTTATATTACAGAATTCAGTGAGTGGGTCACAGGCTTACAAAAAGACAAGAAACTTAAATTCTTAGGTTTTATTGACTTACAATGAGAAAAAGTTGAATCAAGACATCTTTATGTATCTATCCCAATTGATGTCAATATTATCTTGTCTTTCCACTGTCAATTGACAAATTAATATCACAACAGATTGCAGAATATATTTCTTTTAGAAGGTGGTTGGGACACAGTTTGTACCTCAATGAACACAGTTGATAACATGACAAAACTTCTTTCTTATTGATTGTGTTCCTGTAGGTATGTGCATATGACCACCCAGGTTTGGGTGGATAATATGAGCTTGTGGCATCTAGAGATTGGCATAGGTGTCTTCCTAAATCACCCTATCACTTTTATCTTTTTATTTCCAGATAAGCTGACTAACAGGAAAGGGGAGGCCCCACGCCAAGAGGAACAACTACAAGTAGCGAGTGGCTGCTGAGAGAGGGAGAATCAGTGTTCTACATGGATGAACCATTTAACTAATTATTGAGTACCAACTGGTTGGCTCTAAACATGTGCATACAAACAACGCTAAATGGATTCAGCAGTTGTAAGTACATATTTGTTCATTAATGTGCATGTGTATCAAAAATGAAGAAAAAAAAGACCATGAATTTGAGAGGGACTAGAGAAAACACAAGAAGTGTTAGAGAGATAGTCAATGATGTAAATATAGTATAAATACATGAAATTTAAAAAATAATTTAAAATAAACACTCTAGGCATTATCTTCAATTAAAGTGGTAATCAAAAAACAAGAGCTGATAGAAATATTAAGGACTCTCTCCACCTATTAATCTCTCTCTCTCTCAGCTTTCAAATGCAGTTAGAGTACACATCTGTGCATAGGAGCATATCTACAAAGACACATAAAGGGGGCCCAATGGTCACATGTATCTAAGCATTGATTACAGGTGACACAGGACATATATAGGCCAAGCACAGCATTTTCAGTTAGGTCGAACAATAAAGCATTTGAATTTGAATTTGAATTTGATAGATTAGAAACAAAGTAAACATTAGAATTTTTACATTATCAATTTGCAAAGCTCTAATAGTAACAGCACACAATCACAAATCTGCTAAGGTGTTTCAAAGACAGGAATAGGAATCAAACGTATAAAACATTAAACACAAGAAATATTAACTTAAAAGGAAATAACATAAATAGAATATATTTTAGGACAATTTTTCATATTGTGAAGTAAGGGCTTTTACAAAAATAAATCATAAATAGAAAAAGCATTCATCACATTCTATATTTTGTGTGCTCATGTATGCATTTATGTGTTTTCATGGAGGTGCAACTTCTTGTGCAAATGTGTGTATGTAAAGAGGCCAGTGGTCAAGCTCACGTGCTAGTCTATTTTGGAACTGTCTGGACCTGGATGAGTAGCCTAGGGTGGTTGGCCAGCTAAACCCAAGGATCCCTGCATGCTGCTGCCCCGTGCCAAGATTACTAGCTGTGCCACCACACATGGCATCGTTTCATGGGAGCTGAGAACTGAACTCAGGTCTTCGAGAGCCTCACTACCTCTCTGATCCAGAAGATGTATTTTAACAGTGACCATCCAAATGTACATCCTTGAGTGTCGTAGTGAATTTAAAAAGCTGAAACAGATGATTTTTAAGTTGAAGGCAACCTGAACTACACAGTGACAGTGTCTCAGAAACAAAAGTTCAAATCTCTATAAAAGAATATTGTTCATACCAATAAAGATTCTTACATTTTGTAGAGCAACAATTACCCTTCAGTCTCTAAAACAGCTATTTATTATTTTTATCAAGTGTTTTTATCCAGCAGAAAGTGAGCATTGTGTAAAATTTCTACAGGAAATACACAATCCCAGGATTCACAGTTTATGGCCTATGATGCTGATTACAACATTGAAAGCCCCAGTCACCTCCTGCAGCCACAAAATGAAGTTTGTTGCAAACTCTGCCATTCTTGGTAGCTTTCTGAAAAACAAAGGATCTGGTTGTAGGGTGTTGCCTCTAAAATTTATTATCTATGAATGGAATCCACAAATTTTAAGGTGTAAATATTTAAAGACAAATAAGGGGAAGGGAAATAAAAGAGGCGGAAGAGACAGGAGAGAGGAAGGGAGACAAGGGAAAGAAAAGGGGACAAGAAGCTATGTGGTGGTGCTCACCAGCAATCCCAACCCTCAGAAAGATCAGGAGTTCAAGGATCCTCAGTTAAATAGCAAGTCTAGGGACAGCTTGTGCTACATGACACTCCGTCTCTAACAGATAAATGAAACCAGGATTATGTTTTCAAGATCATCAAAGTTATTGATCACATAAAAAAATGTGTGTAAGCTAGAATACTTCTCAAAGACATACACATATGTGCATTCAATGTACATGAGACTCCAAACTAATATTCCTAAAGATAATAACATTAATCAAAACAAGTGAAGAATTAAATATATTAAAAGGTTAAAAAAAATTCAGAAAAAAGTGGAAAAGATGGTTTGTAGGGAAGAACAGAGAAAGAAGGGATTAAAACAATCATTTGCCAGGTTCTCAAAAAGGCATCACTCCTAAGCCCTGTATCTAAAATGTCACTGTTGGTATTATTCCTTAGGGACCTTAGATTCAGCTTAGGCAAAGGAAGGTGTCTTGCCCAGCTTCTCCTTATGTTCATCGCTATTCATCCTAGACTGGCTTGTTTCCAAGAACAGCAGTGTTATCACATCAATGGCTTCCATCAGACTGAGAAGCAGTAGTCAGCATCAGTTCAGCCTTCACCTTTGAAAGCTAGTCACAGAAGTCTTATTTCCCAAATCGTCTTTCTCACTCTAGGCTCTCACCCAATCTAATGACTAAATAGTTTTCTGTTTTAGAACAAGGTTTCCTTGTGTAGCCCTGGCCTCAAACTATGGATCCTCTTGCCCAGTGCCCCATAGGATGGGAAGCATGTGTCACCACACCTAGGATAAATGTCTTTAAAACATTTTATAACATTATGTGCTTATTTTATTGGGGGTGGGGAACAGTGAGTAAAGGCCAAGGACAACTTAAGGCATTGATTGGTTCTCTTTATCCTGTGCACTGAGATGATGGACTCAGGTCTTGACACTTGGCAAGTTTCCTACTGTTAAGCCATCTTACTGGTCTCTTAAATCATCTTTTCAAAACAAAAACAAATCTAATAATGCCATTGTTTCCTTGAGAGCTTTAAATATCCAACCACAGATGACATCTCAAAATTTCTGAATAAGGTCATAGCATCTATAATACCAACCCCAAACTTCCTCAATATGGCCCAGACATGATCCCCTCATCTAGAGCCTTCTGTTCTATTCATTCCCTGCACACACCATGCTCTCCCCACCCTTAGACAGCAGTTACTCCTTGAATTGGTTTTCTAACTAGAGCCTCCTTAAAGATTTATCTGCATACATAAAGCCTTCTACATACTAATAATAACATGTTTATTCATCAAGGTTTCAAGCCTAGGCTCACATTTTACTTATATCTATATACAATAAAGCACTGTGGGATAACGCTCTCATATAGGGCAAATATTTGTCACTTGTATCAGTTTAATAAAACACTGAAGGCCAGTAGCCAGGCAGGAAGTATAAGCAAGACAGCCACACTAGGAGAATTCTGGGAAGAAGAAAGACAAAAACACAATCACCAAACAGATGCAGAGGAAGCAGGATGAGAATGCCTTAAAGAGAAAAAGTACCAAGTCAGGTGGCCAAACATAGACAATAATTATGGGTTAATTTAAGTGTAAGATCTAGTTAGTAATATGCTTGAGCTACTGGCTAAGGACTTACATGTAATATTAAGCCACCAAGACAGTTATGTGGAAGCAGCTGCTGGGTATTGGGAGTTGTTGATGGGACAGAAACTTCTGACTACAGTAAAGTATCTGGTACATGGAGGAGCTGATAAAATGTGACAGAAGAAATAGAGAGCAAGGAAGGAAGAAATAAAGGAAAACATGTTAGACTGGAAATGAAGGCAGAAGACCATGGCTTTCAGAGTAGGAGATGTAATATGATAGATATAAATTGTTTGAATACAGTATAATCACAGTAGAACCACGTATTAGGTTACAATCTCTGGTTTATAAAAGTTTATAATGCAACTAAATAAGAAAAAAGCTGGCCCAAGTATAAGATAAAATATAATGTTGTGTCATAGAAGTAAACAGAAATACATCAAAAAAGGAATTGATTTAGTAATTGATTGATAAGTATCAAATGCAATCGGATGCCATAAAAGCAAGATCAGTGTGCAAAGGGCTCCAAGGTGAGAGAAAGCCTTTCATTTTAAAATTATATTGGAGTTAATAGTATGATATTATAGGGAAGCATATAAAATGTCACTTATGACACACACAACAAGGCCACAGCAATGCAGTGTCCATTAAAGCAAGGAGCTCAAAGAAGAATGCGAAGATAACTCCATTCAACAAGGCAGCTATGAGATAAAACCCAAGATACAGAATGAAGATGACTTTTCCTATTAGTCATTTACCACCAACATCTACTGTGATTCTACTAGATCTAGTCCCCATTTTAATAGTTTGTTTGAATGGCTGAAAATATTTTTTTCCTGATCCCTATCAACAATCAGCAGATGTCTACCTCTGCAACAAAGAGAGATAGGAAGAAGGTATACAGCCTCTCTTAATACCCTTTGGAGTTTGCACATTAGTTATTACATTCATTGTTAGCATGCTGCATATTGAATTCATCATTTCCATCTCTGTTACTAGGCACTTGGAATATGAGCAGCCAAGTTCACAACATTTTGAGTTGGTTTTAAAATCTCTCCTGGTGGCTCAAGTTAAGTGGCAAATTAATGTTTCTTCAGTAAAAACAATAATGTATATAAATAAAACGTTTGCTGTGTTAATAAGTATATATGTCACAAAATGGAAGAAACGCTAAAAAATTAGTAGTAGCCAACAATTAAGTTTTAACTTCCACACTGAAATCTTACTTCCACAGATATATTTTTCTGTTGTTCTTTAAAAAATAATAACTGCTTCAAATGAAATTTGTGGATACTTTAGTTAGCACTGGGATGTTGAGTGCTCACATAATATGTGATGAACCACTAGACATTTTGTATTTAAAATGAAAAACTGTGAGTAACACTTTATTTTAATGGTAAAATAATTAGTTCCAGAGAATAATGTAAATCCTATAGCAGTGAATAAATTATGACATCTACATAGATTTGAAATAAATTTATTATGATCAGTGTTATCACAATGAATACTGGATGAATTAATAATGATAAAAGACCCAAAGTATTAACAGCAAGGTAATAAAACATCAAGAGGAAATAGGAAGTTTCTGGTTGCCTTGTCATTAACTGTAGACATGGTAACCCTTAATATTATGTGCACATGTCAGAGGCCAGGAATTAACTGGCAATGAACAGAAAAATGAAAAGCGATATGAGTAAGTATCTTTCCAATAATATGCAAAGATGGTTTTTACATATCTTCAGACTGGACTTAGTCTGACCCACATATATCAGCTATGAATAAATAAACACAAGATTACAAACCCAAGTGAAATTAATTATTATAGCATTACCAGACAAAGCATAACTGTTTTAGACTGTCTGACCTATGTTATCAGATATAGGTGTATGTTATCAGATATTGATGTGTAGAATGACTGTTTTGCATATAATTTTGCTAGTTCTTATAGATTTTAGGCTCCTTAAAAGGAGAAACTATCCTTAATCCATATTTTATGTTTTAATCATCACTATGCTGATAAAAGACACTTGATGCTAACAAACAGGGCTATTCTTAGGAACTGGGGGCTCCATTTTTGTTTCTCATTAATATTATTTCTTATTTTGTTGTTATTTAATACGTTGTATCAGATAACCAGGAAATGTCACAGTTGCCACAAAGATTAATATTAGTGCATGCTAAGGTATCTTTTATTTACTATTCTTCCCTTCCTTTCATTTCCTAAACAAATCCGTAAGTAATGGGTGTATAAAAATATGTCTCTGCTGACAATTTACAAAGGGATATAGTCATGTGGGCTATTAGAGTCTGCATGTGGAAGAAGACGACCCTGATGCAGGATGTCTTACTGTATGCTGTTAACATGCTTTATTGCCATTTGTTAAGAGTCTGTTTTGGCCTATGAAAAGGCAGCTTGGAGGCATGAGGATACCCAAACAGAGATAAAGGTGAAGAAGGGCCAAGTCAGGGAGATGCTTCAGGCTGCAGCTCAAGGAAGCAGGACATAATGGAACACAGGGAAAGGCACGGAGCCACGTGGACACACATAGGTGAACAGAAATGAGTTAAGTATAAAAGTGAGTTAGTAATGAGCCTGAGCCATAGTCCAAACAGTTTGTAATTAACATAGCCTTTGTGTGATTATTTGAGACTATGTGGCTGCAGAACCATGGGCTATGCCAGATCAGAAACTTTTGGCTACAATATCCACATACCAGGGCTGAGTGGGGTATCATTCAATGTTCCTAGAAAGAAATGTTGTATGGACAAGACACTTGGCTGGGGGCATAATGGCAAAGTGAAAAAAGGGTGTACCTGTGAGGGTAAGCAACATAGCTACTCAGACTTCAAATGTTGGGAAAGGCATCTCATTTGGCAGTGAGACACAGCAGCATGGAAGACATACTGCATCAAGGAGGGTATCTATGTCAGAGACTGGGGTACCCTCCTTGGTGAGAGGAGTTTTGTTATACACAGGGAAAAGAGTCCAATAAAGTAAGCATATTTGGGATAACAAGGGGCACACTTCTCACAGCTGAAAAATATAAAGAAGCTAGGACTGGTGGTGGATTCCTGGGGTACTAGCTATTTGGGATGTGGACAAGAGGAATGTTGGCATTCGGCAGTTTAGGAGCAACAAAACACTACAGAATGAAACTCAGTGCTGAGTAAGAAACATAGTTTCTAAGTGCTCATGGCTTTAACTATCTTCACTGACACAAAAATCAACAAAGGTGCAAAATGTGTCTTAATGCACATATATATGCACTCCCTAGCTTTATCCATTAAGAGTGACAATACCCAGAAAAATTCCAATGACAAGGTAAATGTACTAAACGGAATAACGACACTGTGTGATATATTATGTATTTAATAAAATCAGTCAGGAATATCAAATGACAGAATCACCCACAGTCAAGCCATGAAGGTCAGAGAGTGGCCCAGAAACCTTAGGTGGATTGAGTTCACTGATATTAAGGGATATTAATAACCAATGATCAAGATTTCACATCATTTTTGGTAGTAGCTTGTATTTCCTTTTTTGAGGGGTGAGCAGGTTCTTCTATGGGCTTATCAGTTGTCTGTGGTTACATGGGTGTTTCTGGGTTCCTTAGGTTGACGTTTTCCCCTAGGGCTTTTTGTAGGCTGGGATTTATGGTGGTTAGGTATTGTTTAAATCTAGTTATATCATGGAATACTTTGTTTACTTCATCTATGTTGATAGTTTTGCTGGGTACAGTAGTCTAGGTTGGCATTCATACACTTTTAGTGTTTGTATAATGTCTGACCAGGACCTTCTTGCTTTCATTGTTTCCACTGAATAGTCAGGAGTTACTCTGATGGGTCTTCCTTTATAGGTGATTGACCTTTTTCCTTTGTAGTTCTTTGTATTTTTTTCTTTGTTCTGTAGGTTTAGACGCTTGATTATCATATGGCGAGCAGACTTTTTTTGTGGGTCTGGTCTATTTGGTGTTCTGTAGACTTCCTGTATTTTTTAGGCATTTCCTTCTTCAGGTTGTGGAAGTTTTCTTCTATGATTTTGTTGAATATATTTTCTGTGCCTTTGAGAAGGTCATCATCGCCGCCTCCTCCTCCTCCTCCTCCTCCTCCTCCTCCTTCAATTCCAATTATTTTCAGGTTTGGTCTTTTCATGGTGTCCCAAATTTCCTGGACATTTTATGTTCCAACTTTTTTGGTTTTAGTGTTTTCTTTAACTGATGTATCTATTACGACTATTGAGTTTTCCACTCCAGAGATTCTCTCTTCCATCTCTTGGGTTCTGTTGGTTATGCTTGAATCTGTGGTTTTGGGTCATTTTTTTCAGGTTTTCTATTTCTCGTCTTGTCTCAGTTTATGCTTTATTTATTGCTTCTATTTCAGCTTTTAATTCTTGGTAAATTTCTTTCACCTGTTTGTTTTCTTTATTTTCTTTAAAGGCTTTGTTCATCTCTTCTAATTTTCTGTTTACATTTCTTTCTATTTAAGGGAGTTTTTTATATCCTCTTTCATGGCTTCTATTAGTTTCATAAAGCTGTTTTTAAGATCATTTCCTTCTGTTCCCTCTTTGTTTTTATGGTCATGTCTTGAAACTATAGAACTACTTGCTTCTTCTGGTAGCATCTTGTTGACCTTTGTATTGTTGTATGTATTCTTGTACTGCCGTCTGCCCATTGTTTCCCCAATTCACTCTTGGTTAGTTCTTGGTCAGCTCTTAGGTGTGAGGGCTTTTAGTCAGCTATGTGTTCAGAGTGTCAGCTGTTCTTGTGAGGTCACAGTGTTATGATGCCTGTCATCACCTCTTGACCTCTTACCTCTCAGCTGTGTTCCCCCACTGCTATTACACCAGCAGTGTTCTGGGTGGACTGTGCTCTGAACAGAAGTTGAGTGGCTGTCTCAGGGCCTGGGCTCAGATGGTGGAAGTCTCTTCCTGTCCTCTGACATCTCAACTGTGCTTTCAGGAACTCCTCTTTTTCCTTGCTGCTATTCCACCAGTCATGGTCTGAACAGACTGTGTTCCCTGCCGAAGAATCCTAGTCTCTTACCTCTGAGTCATGTGCCCAGGACCAAGGGACTCAGCTGTTACCCCACTGCTATTGTGCCAGCCCTATTCTGGGTGGGCTACACTCCACACAGAAGCAGAGTGGCCATTCAGGACCTGGATTCAGGTGGCAGAAGTCACCTTCTCCTTTTTACAATTTTTTTAGCTTGTAGCCAAGTGATGGAGAAATCTTTTTTTAATCTTTGCTATTGATGTTATGTTTTTTATGAAACTCTGAGGCCTCTAGCACATCTCCTATTAATAATTTATCAATTTCATCATTACCTTGTGCTAAAGATTCTGGCAGACCCTTATGAAATCGAATGTGTGTTATACAGAAGGGATGATACCTAGTCCTGATTATTTCTTGTAACTGAATAAATAATGAAGTTAATCTGACTCATCATTAATAAAATCATTAGGTTCAATGTGTAAAACAACTTTTTCTACATACTGAGAGTCAGTGACTATGTTGAGAGCTTTTGTAAAATCCATTAATGCCATCACAATAGAATATAATTATGACTTTTGAACAGAATTATAAGGGGTTTTAGCCACTTTGCTTAAATTTTCTGATTTGTAACCTGCCTCTCTTGATTTATTTGCATCAGTATAACATGTGGGGGATTGAGAAATTGATTTATCTCATACAACATGAGGAAGAATCCAATTAGTTTTCTTTAAAAATTCAATTATTTTGCTTTGAGGATATTTATTGTTAATATCTACCCCAAAAATTACCATAGGCTTTTACCAAGGTTCACTTTCTACCTATAATTGGTCAATTTCTTCATTAGCTAAAGGTACAATAATTTCTACTAGGTCCATTCCTGCTAATTGACAAAGCATTAATTTTCTTTGGAAACCAATTCAGAAATCTTTTTGACACCTATCTATAATTTTTTACTCGGTTTATGTGGTAGAAATATTTATTTCAATATGGCATTTGCCCTTTGCATCATAATTCCTGTAGGAGAATGTTTAGATGGCAAGATAACTACTATGCAATTAAGATCTGTATCCACACCATCTACATGTGTATCCTGTAATTTCTTTTCTACCAAAGACAATTCTCTCTCAGCTTCAGGTGACAATTCTCTTAGACTATTTAAGTCCTTGTCATTTTAAGGTTTTGAACAAATTATTCAGTTCATTATTTTTTATTCCAGTAGTGGGTCATAAGTTGGCAATGTCTCCTAGTAACCTTTAAAAATCATTAAGTGTTTTCAATTTTATCTCTCCTGATTTTACCTTTTGGGGGTCTAATTATTTTGTTGGCCTGTTTTGTAACCTAAATTAATGGAATCTCCCCTTTGTATTCTGTCAGGGCTATTTGTAATCCCCAAGCAGGCAAAATTTTTCACTTCCTCAAACATTTTTTCTAAGGTATCAATATTTGAATCAGTCAACAGAATGTCGTCCATATAATGATAAATTATGGATTGTGGGAATTTGTTACATATTTGTTCTACTGGCTTTTGTACAAATACTGGCATAGTGTAGGGCTATTCAGCATTCCTTGAGGAAAGACCCTCAACTGATACCTCTTTACAGGCCAAGAGTTATTATAAGTGGTCATTATAAAGGCAAATTTTTCTTTGTCTTGCTCTTGTAAAGGTATTATAATAAAAAAAAAACCAGTCTTTTAAATCAATAATAGGCCATTCTTTTGGTAATAGAGAAAGCAAAGAAATTCCAGAACCTACTGGCTGGATCACCTTGTTTATCACCCTTAAATCTGTCACCATCTTCCACTTTCCAGATTCCTTTTTATTGACAAATACTGGGGAATTCCAAGGGCTCATTGGTTCTTCTATATGCTGAGCATTTAACTGCTCCTGTACCAGCTGTTCTAAGGCCTGCAATTTTTCTTTTGTTAACAGCCATTGATGAATCATATGGGCTCATCTGTTACCAATTTTAAAGATAGTGCTGTGAGTGTCTTTAAAGATCAACAGCTGTTGTACCATGTTTCTGTACAGCCTGGATTGTTTGTGACTATTTCTCATAATACCTTATAATACTCCTCTCTGAAAAATGTATTAGTTTATGATTTATTTCTGTGTTTTGAGGAATGTTAATCTTTGTGTTCCACTGTTGTAGTAAATCTTGTTCCCATAAACTTATAGCAATGTTAGCCACATATGTCTTTAATATTCCTCTCTGTCCTTCTGGGCCTATGCATTCAAGCCATTTTGCACTTTATTTTACTTGAGATAATGACCCAATTCCCAAAAACTGAACATTTCCCTTCTGAAAGAGCCAACTTGGCTGCCATGACTCTGGTGAAATTATTGATACATCTGCCCTTGTGTCAATAAATCTTCAATAATAACATCATTTATTTGTACTTTTAATTTGGGCCTTTGTTCATTAACAGATAATTGCCAGAATATTATTTTTATATTTTTTTTCTGAATTTTTTTCTTTTCTATAGATTTTCTATCATTCAGTGTAGTATATTTTTAAAAAATAGGTTTTAATTTCTTAAATTGTTCTGGAAAGTTGTTTCCTAAACAATGGCAGGGTAAGATTGCACTGGATTGGATATGGGGGCTTTTGAAAGACCCCTTTGGACATTTCCTGAAGGCAGAATATTACCTTGTTTGTCCCTTATTGACCCACATTCCTTAGTCGGATGTCTACCTTTTCCATACCTCCTGCATATTCTAAGAGGGAGGGATGTCCTCTTGGAATTATTTCTAACAAAGGCACTAATTCTGGGAACACCTTGATTACAATTTCTTTTTATATAGCCTTGCCTTCCACAATTATACCATTTAACATTTTGACTTTTTCTTATACCTATAGAAATAACCTCTCTTACCCAATTATCATCACCTTCATAAGACTACATTGATTGTCTCACAAATCCAATCCTCTAAGGGTGCTGACCTTGCATCTAATGGTCTTATAATTATTTTTTACATTGTGAATGAGCATTCTCAAATGCCAGTGATTTGATTACTGTTTGCCTTGGATCCAAATCTAATACCACCCTATTTACCACTGCAGATAATCTCTGCAAAAAGTCTGTAAAAGTTTCCTTTGGGCTTTGAATTATTTTTGTGAATTATTCTGTTTTCTTTCTTACTTCTTAATCCCCCTTCCTCTACCTCCTTCAGCAAATCCTACCAGAGTGTGCCACCACCACCAGCTCTTTCCTACTTCTATCCAATCCCAAGCATTTAGTGTTGCCATGTGGCATAAATGAAAAGTATGTTCATCGCATAGGGATTGCCTCTCAATATCAGCATAATGCCCTTCTCCAAGAAGCTAGTCTTGGTCAACTTCTATGCCTCTGTCTCTGCTTCTTTGTTCTATTCTTTTAGCTTCTTCCTTCCACTATGTTATTCACTGTAAAAGTGACCCTGCTTCCAAAATAGCAGTAACCATATCTAACCAATCCTTAGGGGTGATCCAGTTACATGAGGACCATGAGTTTGACATTGTTTTACAAATGGTGAATGCATCCCATATGTCACAATCACTTCTTTGACTCTTCTTAGTTCTAACATTTTTACCCAAGCCCAATTAGCTTCTGTAATACTTATATCATTTTATGATTTTTTTCTCTTTCTTGTTTTTATTATGAATAAAGTCACATTTTCTATTTGTCTATATCCTTATTCAGTCTCTTCCCCCTCCCACTCCCTCCAGTCACTCTCTCTTCTCCACATCTCCCCATCTCCTCCCATTTTATGATTTTTTTCAAAGGTTACTGGGTATATAAGTGTTGGCTGACAGATAACCTTAGACTGTTTTTGTGTAGCCTTAGATGACATTGCTGAGGTCTGTTTTTTATAGTCCTCTGTTTGGGCTTGAATATCTTTGTATATCCTTTTAATAGATTTTTTAAAGACTTTTTTCTTGTCATTCACATTAATTGAATTCTTCAATGATAATACAGAAGTCAAAACAAAAATATTCATAATAAACATGATAAATATTATGATAGTCCAATCTACTTTATCATTCCCTTTACTTGTTTCAATATCAAATTGTCTAGAGACCAAGCACCCTCCACTGCCTTAAACAAATTCCTCCATTTAAAAAAAAATCTGATGTACTCACCAATCTAGTTGTCAGCGACAATTCAAATGGCTGTGAAGTGGGGCAGCTACCTAGTGTGATAGCAGCCCAAGGAGGTGTCCAGAAGAGAAAAAAATCCACAACACACCAGGAGAAAGAGGCCACTGTCTAAAAAATTTACCCAGATAAAAGTGAAATAGAAATACATGTGGCCAGTCTGCCTAAAGCTGGAGGCTAAAAGAATAGAAAACCTAACCAGCTGGTAATTACTCCTCTGGCCAAATGTTGCTCTGGCCGGTAAGTGGCTATTTTGGGAATTTGTACCCCAAAGTTGGATGCTATCTGTTGTCAAAGGTCCTGACAAGTCCAGGCCAGAAACCTTTTACAACACTCCACTTTGAACAGGTCAGAATTTTACCATCATCACCTCCAGTCAAAACCAAACAAACATATAGGGCAGTTGTCAGTTTATCTAATTTGTCAGCTTCTCTGAGATCAAATCCCGCATTGGTTAAAAACATTCATTGTACTTAATCTAGT
Organism: Sigmodon hispidus; assembly: GCA_004025045.1. NCBI lineage: Eukaryota > Metazoa > Chordata > Mammalia > Rodentia > Cricetidae > Sigmodon > Sigmodon hispidus. The sequence goes on from PVIH01000599.1 coordinate 40,131, forward strand.
TTTTCAAGGTTAGGGTCAAGAATTTTATTAGTAATATTTTTATGGACAATTTAATTGTGGTTACAAAACTTTTCTCTTAAACATACTTTTATATTGACTTACTTCACCAATAGCTTATGATTACTTAATGCTAAATATAAAAATGTAACTAAAGCAGAAAGATATAGAAATACTAAAATTTAAAATCTTACCCTTTATAGATTACTTTGCTATTTCCAGATCTACACTTTAGGAATCTATAAATTCCTACATTCCAAAATTGACTAAGTACATTTTTGCCTTAATATGTATCAAGAATTTTTTCATGTCTGCAGAGGGTGTCCCAGAGCTATCTAGAGCAGGCTGAGATAAACTCTGCCTGTCACGGTCACACAAGCTGCTGCTGAGGGAATTCACACGGCTACCCACCTCCAACTGAGTGATCAGATAAGGACTGAGGACCCTGAAGGACAGACTCAGACTCAGCCCAGAGGTGAGGAGGGGTCAGCAGGCCCCAGCACCTGTATCCCAGTCAGGGAGAGGAGACTTGAGCTCCTATCGGTTCCGGTTCTGGGACCCGGTGCTGTCTGTAGAGTGTGTCCCAGAACACCCTGGAGCAGGTGGAGATAAACTCTGCCTGTCACAGCCCCCCCAGCTGCTGATAAGGGAATTTGCACAGCCGCCACCACACCTCTAATTGGTCAAACAGAGAAAGATTCAAGACTTGAAATCCAGTCCCCTGCACAGTGCTGAAGTAGTGATTGAGCAGACCTTTTCCTCAGAGGTCACAGGAGGCACACAAGCCCGAGTGGCACAACTGATCAGGAGCCACCTAATTGTGAACCACTAAAGCCATCAGCAGACACCAGTGCAAAAACTTACATAATAATATAAAGAACAACAAGATAACTTCAGAAGAAAGTAGCGATCCTACAAAAACAAGACCTGAACTGAGCAATGAAGAGGAAACAGAAGAAAGTAACACCAAAAATATCTTTTTGATAATCATTGAAGCTCTCAAAGAGGATATGAAAAATAGTCTTAAAGAAATAGAAGAAAATACAAACAAAAAATTGGAAGAGATGAACAGATCTATGAAAGAAGCATGCCAGGAACTAAAAGCTGAAATACAAGCAATAGAAAAAGGCACAAAATGAGGCAAAGATGGAAATACAAAATCTGAAGAAAAAAGCTAGAACCACAGATACAAACATAACTAACAGAGTTCAAGAGATGGAAGATAGAATCTCTGAAGTGGAAGATTCAGTAGCTCAAATAGATATGTCAGTCAAAGAAAATAGTAAAATTAAAAAAGCCATAACTCAAAATGTTCAGGAAATCTGGGACACCATGAAAAGACCTAATTTGGGAATAATAGGAATAGAAGAAGGAGAAGAATACCAGCTCAAAGGCACAGATAATGTTTTCAATAAAATCATAGAAGAAAACTTCCCTAATCTGAAGAAGGAAATGCCTATAAAGATACAAGAAGCATACAGAACACCAAATGGATATGACCCCCAAAAAATGTCAGCGCACCACATTATAATCAAGCCACAAAACACACAGAACAAAGAAAAAAATTTAAGTGCTGCAAAAGAAAAGGGCCAACTCACATATAAAGGCAGACCCATCAGAATAATGCCTGACTATTCAATGGAAATGATGAAAGCTAGAAGGGCTTGGTCAGAAGTTATACAGACACTAAAAGAACATGGCTGCCACACTAGAATACTATACCCTGCAAAATTATCAATCACCATAGATGGAGTAAACAAGATATTTCATGACAAAGTCAGACTGAAAGAATATCTATCTACCAATCCAGCACTACAGAGAGTATTAGAGGGAAAACTCCAACCTAAGGACCCCAGATACACCCATGAAATAACAAACAATCAATAATTCCACAGCAGAATACTCCAGAGAAAAGAAATACATACAATTTACCACCAAAAATGGCAGGAAATATCAATCAATGGTCATTATATCAATGGACTCAACTCTCCTATAAAATGTCACACACTAACAAGATGGACACACAACAGAAGCCATCCTTCTGTTGCCTATAAGAAACACACCTAAACCACAAGGACAGACACAGGCTTAGAATAAAGAGTTGGGAAAAGATTTTCCAGTCAAATGGTCCTAAGAAACAAGCAGGGGTTGCAATCCTAATATCTAACAAGTAGACTTTAAGCTAAAAGCAATAAAAAGGGACCAAGATGGTCACTACTTACTCATCACAGGAAAAATTGATCAAGAAGAGATTTCAATCTTGAATATTTATGCCCCTAATATAAGGGCACCTATTTATGTAAAAGAAACACTGCTAAACCTCGAATCCCACATCAATTCTTACACCCTAATAGTGGAAGACTTCAATACCCCACTTTCAACCCTGGATAGATCAACCAGACAGAGACTCAACAGAGAAATAAGGAGTCTAAAAGAGGTTATGATGCAAATGGATTTAATAGATATCTACAGAAGCTCCCACCCAAAGGCAAAGGAATATACATATTTCTCAGCTCCTCATGGAACTTTCTCCAAAATTGACCACATAATTGGTCATAAAGCAAATATCAACCGATACAAAAAAATGGAAATAATCCCTTTTAACATATTGGACCACCAGGGCCTAAAGTTAGAGTTCAACAACATCAAAACCCAAAGAAAGCCTACCAACTCATGGAAACTAAACATCACTCAGCTGAAACATCTCTGGGTCAAGGAAGAAATTAAGAAAGAAATCAAGGTCTTCCTAGAATTTAATGAAAATGAATCCACAATGTATCCAAACTTGTGGGACACAATGAAAGCAGTCTTAAGAGGAAAATATATAGCGCTAGATGCCTATATGAAAAACCTAGAGAAATCCCACATTAGAAACTTAACAGCTCAGCTGAAAGCCTTAGAATAATTAGAAGCAAACTCACCTAGAAGGAGTAGACAGCAGGAAATAATCAAACTTAGATCTGAAATCAATACAATTGAAACAAAAAGAACAATACAAAGAATCAATGAATCTAAGAGTTGGTTCTTTGAGAAAGTTAACAAGATAGATAAGCCCTTAGCCAAACTAATCAAAAAACAGAAAGAGAGTGTACAAATCAACAAAATCAGAAACAAAAAGGGGGACATAACAACGGACCCCCAGGAAATACAGAGAATTATCAGATCATATTTTGAAAATCTGTATTCCACAAAAATGGAAAACCTAGAAGAAATGTACAGCTTCCTGGACAGGTACCAACTACCAAAATTAAATGAAGATCAGATTAATTACCTAAACAGGCCTATAACCCTTAAGAAAATTGAAGCTGTTATTAAAAGCCTCCCCAAAAATAAAAGCCCTGTTCCAGATGGTTTCAGTGCCGAATTCAACCAGACATTCTAAGAAGAATTACTACCGTTACTCCTCAAACTATTTCACACAGTAGAAACTGAAGGAATATTGCCAAATTCCTTTTATGAGGCCACAATCACCCTAATACCTAAGTCACTCAAAGACACAACAAAGAAGAAGAATTACAGACCAATTTCCCTCATAAATATTGATGCGAAAATTCTCAACAAAATTTTGGCAAACCATATACAACAATGTATAAAAGATATCATCCACCACGACCAAGTAGGCTTCATCCCAGAAATGCAGGGCTGGTTTAACATACGAAAAACTGTAAAGGTTATCCATCATATAAACAAACTAAAGGAACAAAACCACATGATCATATCCTAAGATGCTGAAAAAGCCTTTGACAAAATCCAACACTCCTTTATGATTAAAGCCCTGGAGAGATCAGGAATACAGGGAGAATACCTAAATATAATAAAGGCGATTTAAAAGAAGCTGACAGCCAGTATCAAACTTAATGGAGAAAAACTCAAAGCAATCCCACTAAAGTCAGGAAGTAGACAAGGATGTCCTCTCTCCCCTTATCTATTCAATATAGTTCTTGAGATTTTAGCTAAAGCAATAAGGGAACGAAAAGAGATTAAGGGCATACAAATTGGAAAAGAAGAAGAGAAACTATCTCTATTTGCAGATGATATGATTGCATACATAAGTGACCCACAAAATTCTTCCAAGGAACTGCTACAGCTGTTCAGCAATGTAGCAGGATACAAGATTAACTCAACAAAATCAGTAGCCCTTCTATACACTAAAGATAGAAGAGCTGAAAAAGAAATAAGGGAAACATTACCCTTCATAATAGCTGCAAATAATATTATATGCCTTGGAGTAACTATAACCAAAGATGTAACAAACCTATTTGACAAAAATTTTAAATCACTGAAGAAAGAAATTGAAGGGGATATCAGAAAATTGAAAGCTCTCCCATGTTCCTGAATAGGTAGGATCAACATAGTAAAAATGCAATTCTACCAAAGGCACTCTGCAGAATCAATGCACTGCCCATCAAAATCCCAACACAATATTTCTTGGACCTTGAAAGAACAATACTCAATTTCATTTGGAATAACAGGAAAGCCAGGATTGCCAAAACAATTTTACTCAACAAAAGAATCTCAGGAGGTATCACCATCCCTGAATTCAAGTTATACTATAGAGCTACAGTAATAAAAACAGCCTGGTACTGGCATAAAAACAGACTTGTGGATCAATGGAATAGAATTGAGGATTCAGACATTAACCCAAAAACCTATGAACACCTGATCTTTGACAAAGAGGCCCAAAACATTCAATGGAAAAAAGATAGTATGTTTAACAAATGGTGTTGACATAGCTGGATGGAAGTGTGTAGAAAAATGCAAATAGATCTGAGCCTGTCACCATGCACAAAACTCAAATCCAAGTGAATCAAAGACCTCAACTTAAACCCAGCCACTTTGAACTTGATAGAAAAGAAAGTGGGAAATGCACTTCTACGAATTGGCACAGGCGACCACTTCCTAAATATAACACCAGTGGCACAGACACTAAGACCAACAATCAATAAGTGGGATCTCCTGAAGCTAAGAAGCTTCTGTAAAGTCAAGCACACTGTCAATAGGGCAAAACAACAGCCAACAGAATGGGAAAAGATTTTCCCCAACCCTACAAGTAATAGAGGACTGATCTCTAAGATATATAAAGAATTCAAGAATCTAGAGCCTAAAACCTTGAATAACCCAATCAAAAAATGGGGTAGAGATCTAAAAAGGGAATTTTCAGCAGAGGAATTACGAATGGCTGAAAGGCACCTGAAAAATTCCTCATCATCTTTAGCCATCAGAGAAATGCAAATCAAAACAACTTTGAGATACCACCTAACACCAGTTAGATTGGCTAAGATAAAAGGCACAGAGGACTGCCTATGTTGGAGAGGATGTGGATCAAGGGGAACACTCCTCCATTGTTGGTGGGAGTGTAAGCTTGTTCAGCCACTTTGGAATGCAATATGGCGGTTTTTCAGAAAATTGAGAATCAATCCCCCCAAGGACCCAGCAATACCACTTCTGAGTGTATACCCTAAAGAGGCACAGTCACACTCCAAAGGTATTAGCTCAACTATGTTTATAGCAGCATTATTTGTAATAGCAAGAACCTAGAAACAACCTAGATGTCCCTCTACTGAAGAATGAATTAACAAATTGTGGTACATCTACACAATGGAATACTACTCAGCAGTAAGAAAAATGATATCCTATAATTTGCAGGCAAATGGATGGATTTGGAGAATATCCTCCTGAGCGAGGTATCACAAACCCACAAAGATAAGCAGGGGATGTACTCACTCAATAGTGGTCTCTAAACAAACAAACAAGAAAAAAAGCCAAGCATGTTCAACCTGCACACCACAACCACTAAACAGCTTAAGATCAGAAACACCCTGGACTGACCCTTCGGATCCCACTACACCTATAAGAACACCTGACTCATTCTTGAGGGATGGGGGACAAAACTGGATTTGCCAGGAGGGGAGACTGAACTAAGCTTTATTGGATCAGTGGTACCATGAGACTGTCTGCAGCCTGCCCAGGGAGGGGATAGGGAGTTGTGGAGAAAGAAAGGGTGACCTGATGTGGCGGGAGGGGGAAGGGACCTTGAATGGGGATATACAGGGATAGGAAAAAAAAAATCCAGAGGGAAAGCTGAACACAAAGTAATTTTATGTGTAGCAAATTATTTGCATTATCACCCTTGATAAGTCATGCTTATGATTTTTATTTTCTTTATAGTTATGGTTAACTTATCATCATTTTAAATTCACTTTACTGTTTTTCTTGATAAATACAAAATAAAAAAAATTAAAAAAAGAATTTTTTCATGTCATGATCTACAAATGTATTCCTTAACATGCTTTTAAAACCTACCTATGTGTGTTCATGCGCATGTGCATATCATGACAAGGATGAGGAGGTCTGAGAACAGTTCACAGAAGTCAGTTCTCTCCTTCCACTGGGTGGGTCCAAGAGATCAAACTCAAGTTATCATGTTTAGAAATGGAAACCTTTATCAGGTGGAGCATCTTGCCAGCCCAATTTATTCCCATTTAAAACTTCTGTGTATGTACTGTACATATAAACAGACACAAACTAATCCCAGCTTTTTCTTACAAAATAATTTTTAAAGAACACGGTTGCATTAAAACACTACACATAAAGTTATCTTGTACATAAATTACATAAATTCAGTTCATTTTTATATTGATAATAGAAAAATTGACATTTTGAGTCAAATTACATGTATTTTGGTGCTATCAAAAATGATCTTGCTGTGTTTTCAAACTATAATTTATATTACCTAACTGCATTACCCTGTAGTCTGCAATAGTATTCATTTTTACTTATCCATTTTTTGGGGGGCTGTCATTTAGCCCATAGTACTCTCAAACTTCCTATGTATTTGAAGACATCCTGCATCTCCTTACAATCTCACTTCTCCTCCCTAGCTGTGTATGTGCCATCAACTCTGGCCTCACTTCACATTTCCAAATTTCTTTCTGTGAGTGCTTGATGGTATTACCAGTAAGTGGATAATTTTACTATCTTTTAAAAGTTTTGCTTATTTTTTTTGAGGCTAATCTTAAATTCATAGCAATTCTCCTGCCTCATTTTGTTTAGAGGGATTATAGATGTGAAACACTATATCTGGCTTCCCTTGCAACTTTTATGCTTCTGTTTTACTGTCTTGCAAAATTTAATAAGTATGAAAAAGAGGATAACTTACTCTTTAAATGCTATTGAGACAATTCTATCTTGATCTGTATCAAATGAGGCAAAAATACTGTAAAGCTTTAATCAGATTAGAAGCAAATGAAGAGAGTTATTTTATTATTGTTGGCTGGGGAAGACTATTCCAAGAAAGATTAAAATCCTTAAAGTCAGAAGTATACCTAATTTGACTACCAGACAAAGCCTGAGGTGTAGCACTGTATGCATTCTCACAATCTAATGGCTCTGAGTTCCGTTCCCAATATGAACCTAAAAGTAAATACATTAAGTTAAAAACAAACTAACAAACCAGTGCATGGCCACATCATAATCAAATCATCCAACTTTGGTGCTGGCTTAGATCTGGGCAATGATGGCAGAGTGGGGAGTTCATGGAGAGCTCATGGAGTTCATGGAGAGAACATTTATGTGGGCTGAAGCGGTCTGGAGGAACCTGACATTAGAGGCTGGAGAAAGGGTCCGACAGGTCTTGAATATGAAACATTCTCATTTGCTCATGGTCTGAATGCTTAGGGTGCTGCTATATGTAGTATCTGTGGAATCTTTAAGAGATAGAACTGAAAGGGACACTAGCCTGCTTGGCAGGCCCTACCCTTCTTCCCATTCCTTCTGCCTTGCCCAAACCCATTAGATTACATTCTTAAAGCTAGGCACCAAAGTATATTCCCCTATTTGGCCACTTCTTCCTCCTGAGGCTGACTACCAAGGGCCAGCAATCAGAAATCCCCTTTGAGCCACCTAATTAACATGCCCAATTAAAATTAAACACCTCATCCTAGAATAGAATTTTACCTTTATAAACCACCATTTGCCTCTGTGCCACCTGTGTCTCCTCTCTAACCAGAGGCAGTCCTTTGTCCCTTCATGATAAATATACCTGCCCCTTTTCCTTGTCCTCTTTCCCTTTTCTCTGGTCCCCTATCTCCTTTACCACCACACCTTAGCTCATTCTAACACAGACCTCCACTTTTTCTGGTCTTAAGAATGACATCAGCAAGGTCATTTGCTGCTTCTTTTCTGTCCCACTCAGAAAGTAGGCACTTCAAGTTTTCCTTACTGCTTATTAAAGACTTTCTCTGTGCAAACAGGTGTGTGGATGTCCTTTGTGCCTAATCTGGGGTCTGGAAGGAAGACCATACTGTGTGGGAGTCCCCGTCAGGACACAGGTGGATGATATTGGTCATGGGACCCCTTCTTGTTATAATCCTTGCTTCCTGTCATATTTTCTGCTTCCTACCCTCATCAAGTAAGGAATCTCATCTGCCACATGCTCTTGCTGTCCAGGGGCATAAAATCAAGTAACCACAGACTTAACCTGTGAAACCAAGAGCAAAAAAGGTCATTCTTCCCTTAATTAGTTTGTCTCAGGCACTGGGTCACAGTAATAAAAAACAAACAAACAAACAAACAAACAAACAAACAAAAATCCCTACATCATGTGCTGACATCACAATCACCAAAACCACACTGCCTGGCATTCCTCAGAAGACTTAAAAGACTTTTCCATTTGCCCAAGGAGATGTCTAGAAAGAACATGAGCCATATGACTTCCTCCTGATGACAAACAAGAAGGTATCTTGTAGGTCCTAGTAGCATACTGCTCATTACAATTAATATGCTAAGTGTGATCACTAAAATGTTCTTTACTGTTCTACTCTTTTGTCTGTCTCCCTATATTTTCTTTAGATCTTTCTCCCTGATTTTATTACAGATGAACAATCTTACATATATTTCTTTGGAAGAGGGCTTGTGGATGACACTTTCAGTGTTTAGATGGCTGATACGTAAAATACCTCCTTGCTACAACAGGAAATTTTGATAGGACTCTTAAATTGCTTTGAAAAATTAGAAATTATTTTTCCTGTCTTCTAAGTACATATGGTGAACAAACAAGCATCCTATTCTAGTCTTTTTTAAGTATTTTTTCCCCTTTTTGTCTAGACTAAAATTTGTGAGAATCTTTTTCTTTATTATTCTTAAAATTATACTGCATAATATATGAAAGAATTTATAGTGGCTTGAATGATAATAGCCCTCATAAAGTCATATGTTTGAATACTTGGTCCTCAGTTGGTAGAAGTACTTGGGAAGGATTAAGTCGTGGCCTTGTTGGAGGAGGTATGTCACTATTGGTAATCTGATATGGGATGTTTTTGTGTATGCTCTGAATACCATTGGACAATACAGAAACTGTTTGGCCTACGGTAGAGTAGCTTAGAAGCAGGTGGGAAATCCAAGCACAGATAATGGGGAAGGAAGGTGGAGTTAAGAGAGACACAGTCCAGCTACCCAAGAAGCAATATGTAATGGAGTGCAAGTAAGCCACAAGCCTCATGGCAAGACAGATTAATAGATATAGGTTGAGGTAAGATGCTAGAGCTAGCTAGCAATAAGCCCAATCCATAGGCTGAACATTATGTAATTAATATAAGCCTTTTTGTGATTATGTGGGATGAAGTGGGGCTGCAGGTCCAAAGCTCAGGCTATGCTAGGCCTCAGGCGGGAGAGATTTATTTGGACTGCAGGGCTAAGCAGGACAAGACAGGTCAGAAACTTCTGACAACAGCAGGCTTTGAGGTTTCAAAAGACTCATGCTTGTTCTTTCTAGCTTGTGCTTGTGGATTAAGATGAAAGCTACTATACTAGCACTTTATATACTTTATAGAACATTCTTGTCTACTTGAAAAAATCAAGGTATAACTGAATATTCAGTAAAGATTTAAGAGTTAAAGAAAAAGATTGATATCTACCCAGCTGAGCCACCATGAATTTATGTTAATAGAACTTAAATAATTGTTCACATTGAAGGGACCAAATCAACTTAATCACACTAGGAACTGCAGTTGGCTGTAGGATAATGCTCTTGCACACTGTAAAGATTTTTTTTACTCATATTGGTTTAGTAAAACACTGATCAATAGCTAGGCAGGTAGTAGTGAAGGGGCAACCAGACAAGGAGAATTCTGAGAGGAGGGAAGGCTGAGCAGCAGATATCAACCATATGAAGAAGTAAGATGAGAATGCTGCAATGAGCAAAGGTACAAAGCTAGGTGGCTACACACAAGATAAGAAATATGGGTTAATTTAAGTGTAAGAGCTAGTTAGTAATATGCTTGAGCTACCGACACACATTATAATATTAATTAGTCAATTATTTGAGAAGTAGCTGCTGGACATTTGAGAGTTTCTGGTAGGACACAGAAACTTCCAACTACAGTCAGCCCATTATGTGGAGTCAGACACAAATTATTACAGTGATGGAAATAACAAAGCCATATTCAGAACAGGTTGATACCGAGTACTAAACCATGAACCAACATCAGTCTTTTCTAGATAGCATTATAACCATGTATTCTCTGTTTCTCAAACTGACCCTAGAAAGGCAGGAGAGACTCATATCTTATTTTAATGCAGGAACTTAATGATTTAATCATTGCTTATGCTAAGTAAAAATTTGCATAGAAAAAGATCCAATTACTAGATCTTTGATCTTTCTGCAAGTGATCTTTCCGGAAAATGATTTAGACTAACAATTATTTTCCTTAGCTATAATCTATGAATAATAAACAGTACCACATAAGGTATCCATAATTGAACTTAAAAAAGTTTTTGTGTGTGATGTGATGTGTGTGTGCTATACAAACTGGTGGAACATCATATATGTGAAAGACACAGGACAATCTCAGGCTGCCTTGTCTTCCACCTTGTTTGAGGTCATGTTAGTTAGACCACAAGTCTTATGATATTTTCTGTCTTTTTCTCTGATATCACAAGAAAATCTCTAAGATCCTACTCAGCTTTATGTGGATTTGATCTAAGGTCCTAATGCTTGCATAGTGAGTGCTTTGCATACTGAATTATCTCCAGCACATACATTGTGTGTTAGAGAACAGCAGTTTGCTCTTCAAATAGTAGGTTTTCAGTAATAATTATCTCTGAACTCACCATTCTCTCTTAGAGGTGCTGAGAAATCTGGGTACCTTCTTTGAACATCTCATTTCTATAGTTGTCACTATACATCTTAAAGCCCTAGTTCTTAAGAACTAATTTTTTCATATCCCCATACATGTAATTTTTCCCTTAGGCTGAGTCAGTTAAGAGTTTTGTGTAGATCATGAACTGTCCTACTTCTAGCTCAAGGAAGATCCGTACTATCTCACAAAAATTACAATACTGAATCATCAATCTTGTTACTTGTTAGAGGTACAAGATGAAACAATAACAAAATTGTAGGTGAGAAGTATTTAGGATGAGAATTGCTCAGCAGTATTTTCTCACTTTGACATATTTTTTCACTGGTCTGCTAGATCATTGTATTTTAATCACAGTGTAATGAACTCTTTGTGCTTTCTTCTAAGTTGGAAAATCTGCTGACCCATTGTTTTCAGTTTAAATGACCCTTTTAATGGATGTGGCATTTGTGTGTGTGTGTGTGTGTGTGTGTGTGTGTGTGATAATGGACAATATTGCCCTGGCACTTGCCCATTTACTGATACTAATTATCTTGTCACAACAGTTTAGCAACTTTCACTTTAAGACGAATTATAGAACAAATACATTCCATGATTGTGAGATAACAGAAGCTAAAATTCCGTTTTGGATACTGACATTTTGAGTTCCTGGAACTTACTAGGTAAATTAATGGTAGCATGGGTAACACCAATTAGGCCACTCAACTAAATATGGGAAATAGATTTCACCAAATTAAATTGTTCAGTGTTTTTTAAATACCTAAGACAACAGTATTTTGAGAAAGAAAGACTCCCATATAAAACCCAGGAGAGCCTTGAATTCTCTTATGTAGCCAAGGCTGGACTAGACTCACTGTGATTCTACCTGTTTCCCTGTGAGGGATTACTTCACCTTGCGATTCATTTTATAATCTTATCTATGCTGGACTTCTCCTTAGAACATATCACCTATTATTGACACATATTTGTGTATTTATATAAAATCCACCTGTGTAATATGTACTTCTTATCTTGTTTGAGTCCCCATGGGGAAAATTGGTGGGGCTATTTCCTGAATTAAATAATTTTTTTACTTCTTTTAGCGATCCCTCTGTTCACTACTCACCGGTTCCTAAAGTAGTACTGAGTTTCTAGAAACGACGACCGAGCCTGAAGCTTGGCTAAAGTAGCCATAGCCTCCAAGATTAGGGGTTTACTAAAGTTGTTACTATGGGTCTCCATAGCAACTGGGCTAAACCAAGGTCCCTATCGATTCATTCCCCTTTCCTTTCACTGTTTCCGTTTCAAATAACTGGATAGAGAACTTGAATTTTTCTATGTGAGAACCGAGTTCAGCCGACTCGCTCCTTGCTCCTCCGGGACTACTCCAAGCGCTGACAGGAATGGCAGGCCAAGAGAAGGCGAGAGAATGGTCGCTTCCGGCTTCCGGTTTCCGCCTCCAGCCCGCTTCCGGAAGTTCCTCTCAAAATGCTCAAGTGCTGTGTGGAAGTGGTCGGTGCTGCGGGAGTTAGAGTCGGTCCTCGGGCCTGAGCCTCGAGGCCGCGCTCCCGGGTGTCGTTGATGTTCGGAGCCGCTGGCCGCCCAGCGATCGGAGCCGCCGCCGCCGCCGCCGCCGGGAAGAGCTGGTGAGACCGGCGGGCCGCTGAGGACGGGGCGGGCGTGCAGGCGGGCAGCCCTGCGGGGCTTCTGGACCAGGGACAACCGTGCACTAAGTTCCTTCAGGCCTGGCTCTCGTCGCCCCTGCTAAACGTGTTCATATTGTACCAATTTCCATGAATGATGGAATTACAGAAACCCACAGTTCTGGAAATTTCCTAGTGAAACTCCTCCCTGCGCAGCTGTGTTTGAGTAAAAGCTAGAAGTTTTCCACCACCTAGAAGGTTCTGCCCTAGATCACGAGAGATGAGTGTTGTCCAATAATCTTAAGTTTGGGTTGGAATTTGTCATTAGGGAATCATGGCCTATTGCTTGTTAAGTGTTTAAACTGCTCTTGCAAATCACGCTTTATCCTTATGGCTTCCCTGTGATACTATACTATCGCAGGCACAGAAAAACTGAAGAGGTGAAGTTTCCCCTATGCCCGCGAGTGCTAGGTTTTGGATTTTCTGGTTAAAAGCCCTGGTCCCTCTTCCCTTCCTCCAATACACACACAACATCCGTTTGTTCCAAGGTTTTCCCCTGTAGATAATCATAGTGAAACAAGAAAGTAGATAACCTGCCGACAATCTTGAAACATAAAAATCTAACCAATAATCAAAGAAATGTGATTTTAAACCAGAGTGAGAAAGAACATGAGACATTCTAATGAGCTGTGCTATCAAATTCTTTTCCCTCACCTATAGCTGAATAGTTGAAGGAAGGGCCAGATGCTTCATTTAGATCCTTCACTCTATGGATCATTTTTTGTTTTTTAACGAGTGTCGATTTTCTTGTGATTTTTTTAAGTTCTCATAACTTTCAGTTAGTAAAATGGAGAATGCTTTTTAAGTGAGCCATTTTTAATTGCTGTTAACATCTTGGAATAAAAGGCACACTTAATGTATTTAGATTTATTAATGTTGTGCTGGAAGAACCACCACACTTAAATATGATAAAGAGAATTGCCAACATCCTCGCATTTCCTCTTAATATTCCGTGTCTTGGTAAGGAATGAAGGCGAAATGTGTTCAGTAGATTGGTCTGATTTTACTGGGGAGGAAGGAATTTGTATGGTAGGTGACAAAACAAACAAATAAAACCAGAAACTGTGTCCCCTTTTCCTCATTGTTCCACTTTCTGTCTTTGGTCACACACACAGAGAGATACCCCTGCACATTACTCCTCTGTTACTTGAGATGGGATTTACTTGCTGGACTGTTTTGACAGAAAACTCATCATAGCTAATGAGACACAAGTGTCATTAGCACTTAGCAGTTTGTGTTTTTGCAAGAAATTCTTAGAATACATCTTGATTGGCAGAAGCCATATACTTTACACAAGTGAAGCTTTTGTTTTCTAGTTTCCTTGTACAACTGTGACCATCCAGGCTTCTCCTCCACCCTTCCTTCGTTTTATCAGCGCCCTTTCTTCCCCCTCCCTTCTCTCTCCTCTCCTTGTTTGAGCTTTGCTCTATATCTATAGCTCAGGCTCACTTCCCACATGGTCATCTGTCTGTCTCAGCCTCTCCAGATACTAAGTTAATAGGTGCAAGCTGCCTTGCTCATGCTTTGATATTTCTTAATGCAATTTATTATTTCATTCATCCAGCTGCCTTGCCTGATTGTTTTATCCAAATTGTGAAATTCCTCTGCTATTGGTGGTTGTTCCCACTGAGTAGGTAATTGGTGTTGGTTCTGCCTATGTGGGTCATCTCAGCTAAATCCTTGACATCTCATGTGAGTGGGGTGAAGATAACTTAAATAACTTTTCTAGGTGATTTATTTGCAGTATCATTCTACTGTGCTTAAAGAAAATTCCTCTCCACCCTAATGTATCCTTTATGTCTGACTAAGGTATTATCTATAGGCATTTATGAATCAGAAAAATACATGTCCAGCTTTGCAAACCAACTTGCAGTTTCTGAGGTAGTCTATTTTTTATTTAAACATACTGTTTTGTGGCTTTGTTTTTAACAACAGTAAAAAGCCATTAGAATAGTTTATGGACCTTTGCTTGCGGAATTTTCTTTTTATTTGGTATGTATAGGTTTTCCTTACATATGTAAAACTATATCATAAAAATTTGATGTTTTGAGTAGCTGAGTCTTTTTGGGAGGTGGTGTCTTGATTTTTTAAACTGTTAGGTATATGCTTGATTTAGCATACTCCTTCAGTTAAAGATCAAAGCAATAGAAAGTATGATATGGGGCAAATAACTGTGGGGTAGTATCTTTACATCATCGTGTGTCAAGCTGGGAACCTTTAAACTGACTCTGATAATCTACTTTTATTTTTACCTTTACTTAGACTGTTAGAATGCTGTCTTATTCATGTAACCTAGCCCAAAAGTTAAAATCCATATTGTCTGAAAAGTTACATTCTTTTAGTAAAGTTACATTCACTGAATCAGCCTTTGATTTGTATATCCTACATATCTCCTCTGGCATATGTCAAACAGTATGATAGGTAGGTACTCATTTAATTCTTATTGAGTTGTTTTCATATTCCTAATCTAGGAATTCAAAACATATAGGTTCAACAAGTATTTACTATGTAATTATCACGTATAAGCAATAGTCAAGACATTTCTTACCCTATCAAAACTTGTTGACAAAATGATTTTAAATTCAAAATTTTTGTCTTGTTTGACTTAGACTCTGGCTGCATTTCATTTAGGCATTTTTTCATGAATAATTTACATTTTGAAAGCAACTAGAGGCAGTGAGAAAAGTTTGAATGACTTGAAGTCAGTCATTCAATGAAGTAACAGATATGGTCAAAAATGGTCTGCAAGTTAAATCAATGAGCTCACGTTATTAAATCATTAGCTGAAAAGTAGTATAAGACTTTAATTTTTCTATTTTTTTTTTAATAACACTTAAAAGCCAACCAATTAAGTTGTTAAAGTTTTGTCTAGGCTAAAGAGGAAAGAAATGTCTCTGGGGCCAAAGCTGCAGCTTCCAGCAGACCCTGGGACTGGATGCTCCACACTTTGCCATCCTTAGAGGGAACTGATTCTCCTGCTTGTCAGAGAGCTGAGTGATTCTGAACTGGGGAAGAACGTTTTTTTTCTTTAATCCACTTGCTGCTCACATTCATATATTAAAGCAGGGGTCAGAGGCACTGAAGACAGGGTCTCACCTTTTTAACCCACAGTGGCCTCATCATTTTGGAGAATTTTGCTTCTGAGATTATAGGCAAGATCCACCACACCAAGCCATAAGACAATATTTCTTTTAAAAGATCAGTCTATTTGTTGCTGTGTGTATGCCAAGGAGGTCATGAG
Organism: Sigmodon hispidus; assembly: GCA_004025045.1. NCBI lineage: Eukaryota > Metazoa > Chordata > Mammalia > Rodentia > Cricetidae > Sigmodon > Sigmodon hispidus. Next base: position 56,186 of record PVIH01000599.1, read on the forward strand.
AGGTTATAGGGGCATCACCTCTACTGTTCTAGCTTAAGATAAAGACTCATTTTGATAAATAACAGTATGACTAAGGAAGGAAAATTTTAAGTTCCAATGAGCAGCAGAATTTTTTACATTTAATTCTTATGAATTATATTTTTGTTTGATTAATCATAAAATGTAACCTTTACCTTTGGCTTGGCATCTCTTAGTATTTATGTTTATTTACCCATTGTCATAATCTATACTATTATGTATTTATTTTCATCTGAACCTTCTGGCCGTTTGCTATATTCCAAATAGCATTTCCTAATCTTTTTTTTTTTAAAATCTTAAATAAAATGCAGTAGCTACACGATTTGCAAATAATATAATTCCATTAGTATTTTCTTGTTTGTGAGTAGTTATATACCATACATTCATAAGCAGAGTTCTTGACTTACTATGTACACACATTTATATTTATGTAGACCTATGGATTGTTTCCACTTGGAGGCTTGAATGACCCTTTTTAGGAGTCACATATTAGATATGTACATTATGATGCTTAAAGTAGCAAAATTATAATTATGAGGTAGCAGTGAAAATAATTTTATCATTGGGGATCACCACAAAAATGAGGAACTACATTAAAGGAGATATAACAGCCGTCTACTTGATGTCATTTTACCTGGAAGATATAAGTGAAACAATACGATATTAATTGCCTAAATATTGTTGGCTTATCCACAGGGATTTTGCTTGGGAATGAGTTATGGAAAAATCAGGGCAAATTAGGGGTGAAAGGGGGTTGAAGTCTGAATTGAAGTAATATTAAGTATGTTTTTCTGTGTTCTACAGTTTTGAAAGAATCTTTAAAAGTGATTTTTAGTCAATTTATGTTTCAATGGTGCCATAGAATTTACTGGATTCTTCTAGCTAAAATATTTATTTTCTCAATAGAAACAATAGAAAATTGAGTAATGCTAGCTTAATTTTAAAGAGATTCTAAGAAAATATTTTTTCCATTCTTAATCATGTTGGTTATATTTTTTTAAACCTTATTAGTTATAGAAATTCTGGAGAGGTAGGTCTTCTGAAAAAGCAGTTAAGAGCATTGGCTACTCTTCCAGAAGACCCATGTTCAATTCCCAGATACCCACATGGCAGTTCACAACCATCTATAACTTCTGTGTGTCAATAATTTCAGTCCCAGGGGAATTCTTCCAGCGCTTCTTTCTGGCCTTCCCATACACATATACATAGTCAAAACACTGCACATAACATAAGAACAAATGAGTATCATTGCAGTGGGTGAAATGGGTGCATTAACCTACTCAAACATTAGAAATACTGACTAATCCAGGTGCAGTAGTTCTAACCTGTGATGCCAGCACTCAAGCTAAGTGAGGAAGGATTTCAGTTCAGGCTTTCTGGGCTATAGGAAACATAGAAACAGGTACCAAGAACACTGCCTTTTCTCGTCTGAGGTAATGTGCCAAACTTCCTTTAAAATAAACTGCTTTTGCTTGGAGACTTATTTATTCATTAATTTCATGTCTTAATATGAAATTTTGAGCTATCTGTTCACTGAGTAATACGAACATTGTTATATTAAAAAAGCAGTTATTTCTGAACCAATAATAGAAGTTTTTAGAGAAAGGATCCTAATTTTAATGCATATGAAACTGACTTTAAGTTAATTTTGCTTAAGTATGCAGTATTATATTCAGAGATAATAGGTTTTTCAGATTCTATTTCTTTCAGAGAACTAGTATTAAAGAAAAAGAATAAGTCATTCTTTGCAGTAAGAGAAAACAAATAGGCAGTTATTAACACACAGGTAATAGATAAAAGATCATCTGACTTATCCAGCCAGAGTTATAGACCCTGTTGGCTTGTAAGCAGTTCAGATATGATACATAGGGCACTTTTTGCTCTAGTCTGAAACCAGAGTTATATATATTGAAGCCTTTTGCAGGAAGAAAAAAATCTCAGCTGTTTTCTAGAGTTTCTTTAAAACATGTGTTTGAATCACCATGTGTCTGAAACTGTTCTGAATAGACACTCGGATTGCAAAAAGGAGCTAGTTGTGGAGCCTTCAAACCCAAGGGAATGGGAGGCAACAGTATGTTCTTCAGTTGCTCACATTTTATTCTGCCAACCTTCAGGACTGTTGCATCCTCAACAGCAGTGCTACCCTGTATGCTGTGTTGATTTAGGTTTTCTTTTGTTTTGTTTTGTTTGTTTGCTTGTTTTGTTGTGTGTGTGTGTATGTGTTTGTGTTTTACATCACTTTATTCAATCATCTTTCTTTTTTTGTTATTTATCACATATATTTTCTTATTTTACTATGAAAAAAGTCATATGTATATATTTCTTTTATCCATATATCCCCTTGTTCAGGCTCCCTTCCCCCTCCTGCCCCTCCCAATCACTCACTCTTTTCTCCATCAGTTTATCTCCTCCCCAGCAATGGCAGGAAGTCCCAAGGTCCCAAGGTGGCTTAGTTCCCCACATCAAGACTGAGTCAGGTGTTTCTCTGGAGGGAGTGGGCTCCAAGGTACCAGTCCAAGGTGTTTCAGAGTTTTGTAGATCTCTCTCTCTCTCTCTCTCTCTCTCTTTTTTTTTTTTTTTTGCTTCTGTTGAAAATAGTATAACAATTAACGGTGAACCTTGGCTTTGATATCAGTGTTCATTAAGCCTATCTTAACAGTTAAAGTAGTGAAATAGAACTGTAGAGTGGATGGTAGAATTGGGGCAGTGTACTTTATAAGCACTGGTGCTCTGGAGTCAGATGGTAAACTTAAACCCACATCTGCCACTTAGATTAGTTACAGTCACACATGTATTGCTGTTTCTGTTTTGTTTGTCACCTCAGGGTTATTGTGTGAGAATGAAATGAGGTAATATAGTTAGTAAATAGTAGTAGCAGATAGGAAATATTCAGCTGTTATTTGATGTATGTAGCATTGTAAACAATAAAACCCATTAAATTACCATGTATACCTTTAGGTTTTAAAAGTTACAGGCTATTAGAGGGAACTTGCTAAAGCTTAAAATTTGTAGCTGATAGGGATTATCTGTAACTAAAGATTATATAGACCAGGGATTGGAAACTGGTTGGATACCACTTAATTTTATTAAAAATGAAAGCAAATCACCTTTTGGACTCATTTATTTATCATTATTATTATTATTATTATTATTATTATTAAAGCTACGTCTGCATTAGAGTGAGAGGTTCGGTGATGAGACACTGTATGGCTTACAGAGGCAAAAATGTGTGTTTACCCCTCTTAAAACTCTGTAAGCTTTATAGGCCTCTAGCGGAGTCGGGAATATTTTGATGCCTGTCAAACTTAATTTGAGAATTGATAGGCTATGATTTACAGAAGATAAATATCTGAAGTACCTGTAACATTTAAAAATTGTCACACAACTAATTTATCATCACTGGGAATTGAATTTGGAATGAACCATGTAATTATTAAAGCTCCAAAATCCCACAGTTGGTGAAGCTTGCTGACTAAAAAGATATAGGAGATTGCTTCTTACTGTGTTAATTAGGGCCTTTTATGGACCACTGAGCTTCCAGTTTGGAATGGAATGCAGTTTCTGTATCATTTATTTGTAGGTGTTTAGTGGCCTAAAGATATACTCACTGTTTGGTTAAACTTTCTTTGTACATCTATCTACTGTCTATCTACAGTATGGCAGTGATGAGGTGAGTGTATGAGAAGTAGAAGGTTTTGTGCCTCCTTTTCTTAGGTATTAGTGGGCAGGGAAGGGACTGAGATAGTTTTAAGGTAATTGGTTTTATGAAAGGGGCAGATGAGGAACAGTGATTTATGTAGAAGAATGTTTCCCATAATTACATAATAAGAATGTAAAAATCCTGGGATCCTGCATATGTGTGTGTGTATGTGTGTGTGTGTGTATGTGTGTGTGTGTGTGTGTGTGTTTACCTATGTGGTTGTATGTAGATGCTGGAGTTTGACATCTGAAGGTCTTCCTCAATCATTTCTCTACTTTATTCTGCTTGAGACAGAGTCTGTCATTCAACCTGGAGCATGCTATTTCCCAACTAGCTGGCCTGTCTATAGGATATGCTTGTTTCTGTTGGAATGCTGAGGTCACAGGTGCACATCACCATGTCCAGACTTTACTTGCGTGCTGGGGACTACATGTAGCTCATTCAGCAAGAATTTAACCTACTGACCACCTCTCCCCCTGCTGCTAACTAAATTTAACCTGTCTTGAAGTGATTTCAGTGTTAGAAGTTAATCTTTTAAGACAGGGTCTGCTACGTATCCCAGACTGACCTCAAATTTAAGCTTAATTCTTCTGACTCAGTCTCCTGAGCACTAGAATTATAGGTAGGTGTATGCCTTCTCACCCAGGCTATCCTATGTTTTATTAAAACTAATACACAAACAAAAACCCAAAACTTTTGCAAGAAATGTGCTAAGGAATCAGGTTGAACCTGTCATACTTTGAATAGTCCAGTCATATACCTTTGAAACATCTTGTAAAGAATATTAGTTACGGCCATATCTAGAGTAAAATGCGTCTGTGAACAACTAGGTAAACATTACATAACTTTCCTTCTTGTTCTCTGAAACACACAGGCATTTCAGTCGAACAATGGAAGAGCTTGTTCATGATCTTGTCTCTGCACTGGAAGAGAGCTCTGAGCAAGCCCGAGGTGGGTTTGCTGAAACAGGAGATCATTCTCGAAATCTGTCTTGCCCTCTCAAACGCCAGGCCCGGAAAAGAAGAGGGAGAAAGCGGAGGTCCTATAATGTTCACCACCCTTGGGAGACTGGCCACTGCTTAAGTGAAGGCTCGGATTCCAGTTTAGAGGAACCAAGTAAGGACTATAGAGAGAACCACAACAATAATAAGAAAGATCACAGTGACTCTGATGACCAGATGTTAGTGGCAAAGCGTAGGCCGTCAAACTTAAATAATAGTGTTCGAAGTAAAAGGCTTCTGTGGCATGAGTCTGATTTTGCTGTGGACAACCTTGGGAACAGAACTCTCCGCCGCAGGAGGAAGGTAAAGCGTATGGCAGTGGATCTCCCACAGGACATCGCCAACAAAAGGACAATGACCCAGCTGCCTGAAGGCTGTAGAGATCAGGACATGGACAATGATAGAGTGTACCAGTATCCAGAGTTTACCCGGAATAAAGTTAAAAAAAGGAAGTTGAAAGTGATTAGACAAGGACCAAAAACCCAAGAGGAGGGAGTAGTTTTGGAAAGTGAAGAACTAAGCCAAACCAGTAAGGACAAAATGGAGTACGAAGAACAGAAAGTCTCAGATGAGCTCATGAGCGAAAGGTAACTTTGCTGTTTTCTCTGTCTGTGTGCTTGGGACTGAATGTGTTTTAATATTGCAAATTACCACAATGATAGTGTTATTACTATGTAACTAGGTCTGTGTTTCTTTTTAATTTATAACATTTTCACACAAAGCAAAATTGCTTATTTGATTTATGCAAAGTGTTAGTTGTATTATGACTTGTTTTTCAGGTACAAAGAGGAAAAATAAATGGCTTTTTTAAAAAATTTATTTTATTTTAATAGAATAAAATCTCATTTTGTAGCTATGTATCCCCTTGTTCAAACTTCCTTCCCCTCCCCCAACCCCTCCAGGTCAGTCTCTTTTCTCCCTATCCCCCCATCCCCTACCTGGAAAGGCAGGAGCTCCTAAGGTGGCTTAGTTCAGCATTCACTCCAGGCAAATCTGCTTTCCTCATCCCAACATCAAGACTGGGTCTGGTGTACCTCTGGAGGGCATCGGTTCCAAGGTGCCAGCCCAAGGTGCTTTAGATCCCAAGCTGTTCAGTGGTTGTGGTTTGCAGTTTGGATGTTCTTTGTTTTTTTGTTTAAAGGCCACTAATGAGTGAGCACATCCCCTGCTTATCTTTCTGGGTTTGTGATAACCTCACTCAGGAGGATATTCTCCAACTCCATCCATTTGCCTGCAAATTTTAGGATACCATTTTTTTCTTACTGCTGCATAGTACTCCATTGTGTAGATGTACCACAGTTTGTTAATCCATTCTTCAGTTCAGGGACATCTAGGTTGTTTCCAGGTTCTTGCTATTACGAATAATGCTATGAACATAGCTGAGCTAATGCTTTGTGCAAATGTGCATCTTTAGGGTATATGTTCAATAGTGATATTGTTGGATTCTTGGGGAGATTGATTCCCAGTTTTCTGAGAAACCACCATACTGCATTCCAGAGTGGCTGAACAAGCTTACACTCCCACCAGCAATGGAGGAGTGTTTCCCTTGCTCCACATCCTCTACAGCATAGGCTGTCATCTATGTTTTTAATCTTAGCCATTCTGATAGGTGTAAGGTGGTATCTCAAAGTTGTTTTGATTTGCATTTCTCTGATGGCTAAAGAAGTTGAGCACTTTTTCAAGTGCCTTTCAGCCATTTGTAATTCTTCTGCTGAGAATTCCCTTTTTTAGTTCTGAACCCCATTTTTTAATTGGGTTATTTAGGGCTTTGGGCTCTAGTTTCTTGAGTTCTCTATATATTTTAGAGATCAGTCCTCTATCACTTGTCGGGTTGTTGAAAATCTTTTCTCATTCTGTAGACTGTCGTTATTGGCTGTGTCCTTGGCTTTATAGAAGCTTCTCAGTTTCAGGAGGTCCCACTTATTGATTGTTCTTAGTTTCTGTGCTACTAGTATAAATGGATTTTCTATGGGAAGAATACACTTTTGAATCATTGCACTTTAGGATATCTCATTATTGATGGAATTTTGGAGCTTTGGTCTTTGGAGCATTTTAGAGTGCATATTCATCACTTGGATTCCTAATGTTTAAAGTTCAGACCCTGTGACATGTGGGGCTCACTGTGTTGATCTATATAGCTCATTAGGGAATTTTGATCACTTAGGAAATATAAAGACCTGATTTATGGTGTGGAAAAATTTGATTTTGGTCCTTAGAAAAATGGGAATTAGAACATTCCTGTGTTAGTTGTCTGTCTGTCCATCTCAGGAAGCCGAGCACCTTTATTCTAATTGCCACATGCTTATTACATGTCAGAGCAGAATGAGCCTCTGCCATTGGTCCCGCTGCTTGCGTGGCCAGTGCTGCTCATTGTGTCAGCACACCCACTTCCATTTCTGAAAGCAAGAAAAAAATCACCTATGATTTTTTAATTTGTAGCATTTACTTCATTTTAATCTTGGTGTTTGTAAGCTTTGAATATTTGAATATTTGGATATATGTGGATGTGTTTGTGTGACTGCAGATATGATGAGAACACATTTGGGGTTAACAGAAAGATTTTTTTATTCAACAGTTTACTGTTACATAGTTTTTCCTCAAAGACTAAACCAAAAGTAAAGAAATTTATGAAGGTTTTGAAAAGTTTGTGTTTTTCAAGAAAGTTACTGTTTTTCTTAGGAGTAGGGTTGGTTGTATTCTCACATTGAATCATGTGACTGAGGACCACCAGCTAAAAGCAGTTGTTGGCTCTGCTGCCTATTGCTGAGGGAGTGTGGCTGTGCAGTTCCAGGCTGATGAGTTCTGGGCTCCTCACAGATCACCTGCCTTTCTGGCTAACCCTTTCTTGTTGTTTTCTATGTCTTCTTTTTGTTCATCTACTGTCTACAGTTTCCACCCTGGAACCATAAGGTAAAATCCACTCCATTTATTTTTTCTCATTGTTTAACAAAAAAAAATCAGGGTCAAGCTTCCCAGTTGTTTACATCTCAGGTATGATGTGGGATGTCTTTGTGTATGCTCTGAATTCCATTGAATAATAAAGGAGAGATTCACTTGGACTGCAGGACTAGGCTGGGCAGATAGGTACATTGTAGTTCTTCTGATTTAAAGTGTTGTTCATACCAGCTGTCTGCTGCCACTTAGGGCTTCAATGCATTTTCTTTTGTGGGAAAGATTGCTACAGAGTGAAGGCATCTTCTATTTCTAAAGTTTTAAAAAGGTTTATATTTCTTAGATTTGATTTATAAGTAAAAAACTGTGTGTGTGAAACATTTAATGACTGCTGTGTGCATTGATAGCTCAAAGACTAATATCAGACTCTTTAACATACTGTAGGCTAGATTAGGCAGGCAAGCAGATATTGAGAGTAGAATGTGCTATGTGAAAAGGCACTTGTGAGTGACAGCCTCACAGAGGAGCTGTGTTTTAAAGCAAGAACTAAGTCTTGTTCAGAAAGGGGAGGAATGGAGAGTCAGCAAGGAAATGGCATGAGTGAAGACCTATACAGTTAGGTCAGTATGGGGAGTGCAGCTCATTGCTACTAGGAAATACTGGAAGGCCTGTGTGCTGTGTTGTTTTAGATTTCATCATGTAGGCTGAAGGAATTTTTGGCAGTGAGGAAACTTAGGACACTTGGCATTAGTGTTCTGTTGACCTTTCTCTGACCTCAGTCTATACAGTGGAGGGTAAAGTACATCTGTACTGGTGGAGGAAGAGAAACCTTGCAAGCTGTTGTAAGAGTAGAAAGCAATGGGAAGCTGTATTGGGAAGAGGATACCTGGGTTCTAGTCAGAATGAACCAAATGAAAACGGGAATTGGTATTAATGTATGTACACTTACTCGTGGAACCTATTCTTATCTGAGTAATAGTTATAAAAAACTTATTTCCAAAAAGGATAGCTACTGTATCAGTACAGATGAATTGTCATGACCACTAGCTGCTGGAAATGAAAAGCCTTTTTTGTTAATTTCTTGTTCTTACTTAATGAGCATAACAACAGGGAAGTGTATATAGCAACTGGTTAGTTATTATTAAGACAGAATAGACTTATTTTATGTGTCTTTAAAAAAAACAAAACCAAAAAGTAACATCGGTACAGAGCAGGGATCATTAAAGACTGGTATTACAGAATCTAGTTTCCTACATATCTTGAGATTCCTATGGTTGTGGACAGAGGTAGACATGCTTCTTGGAGGAAGAAGAAGCAAGAATATCAGACATAGGAATAGAAAGAATTGATAAGGAAACCCACCCATAGAAAGCCTTAAAATATCTAAACCTAAATCTGTAAGTACAAACTAATATTTTTTATTTTTTACTTAAAGCTGTCATCTTAGGTGGTATATGTATGTATGAATATGTTTTATGACCTTTTTAAAAAAATACTTTTAAGTTTACAGAAACATTACCAAAACAGTTTATAGTGTTTATGCCTTTTACATTCTCGTACTCCAAGCCAATTTCTATCACAGTTACTGTTTAAATTGTATTTTATCAGACTTACTGTTGGTTTTATTTAAAATGGCTTTCTTCTGTTTCAGGACATCATACTTATACCTGTAGTCAACCAGTTATATTGTGAAAAGGTAAACCTAGCTATATGTAGAATAGATTAGAAGATGGTAAATCTGAACCCAGAAGACTATGCCAGCCAGAAAATAGCAAATTGACTTACTTACTGTGTTCAGGCTGTGAAATACTTGCTCACTGTGGTCAGACTTTATCTGACTTGTAGTTTCTAAGTATATTCGTTAGTGTAATTCAGAGCTATCGCTGATCTAATTAGGGAGTGCCACACTAGACTTCTGGGGTATTATAAGGTTTGCCTTTGTGGAATCTTAGGGATTCTGAATTGTAAATACATTTTATCTTGGAGGTTTTAGAAAAGGAATTGTGCCTGGTGTTTGTTTAAGGGCTTTGAGTTATAAGGAAAAAGCTGTAGTAGTTTGGACCAATACTACACAGCAAGACAGTGAAGCTTCTGAGGTGATTTTTACTTTTATGTAACACCATCTGTGCTTGTAAACAGGATGGTGTAGATTTGGGACCTTAGAAATACTATTTCATGTTGATTGTAGAGGAAACTTCAACAGCCAATTTGAAAAAAGTTGAGGTAAAATGTACTAATTATAGTTTTGAGAAAAAAATGTAAGTAGACAAATTCTTACACCTTTCATGAGTTTATTTTGACAAGCAAATAAAAATTGATATTTTGTATGCAAAAAAACTTGTGGATTTAGGCCTTAGGAATGATTTCTATCAAAAATAATTTACAATTTTTTAAAACAGGCTAATGTGCCTAATTTTTAATAAGCTAGGCTACATTGTTTTATATGTAATGGATGACAGTTTTAGTTAGGGCTAGAGGTAAAGGCATTTGCACCAAGCCTGGTGCCCTGTGTTTGATTTTTCAGAACTCACATAGTGTAAGAAGAGAACTGACTCCCATTTGTTGTCTTCTGACCTCCATGCGTGCACGTGAACACACACGAACACACGAACATACACACTTACACAGGTTTTTAAAAGACTTTTAATTTAAAACATCACTAGTGACAATTTTTTGATTGACTAAAATCAAGACGAGTAAGAAAATGCATAAGAGCTTTGAAAGAACAACACTCAGTTTTGTTAGGGGCTAAGGCTTTCATGGCTTGTTCTTGTTTTCTTCCTGTTTTTCACTTAATGGAACTGTCTTCTAGATAGTGCTTCAGTAGACGAATAGCAGTTGCTTCTTTTTCAGAGTATCTGTTATTTACTGAATTTCCACATTAAGTTTGAACTCATGTCTTATTCTCCAGTTTATGTAGCAGAAAGAGAACCCTTCTTAACTTTGAGCTTCTGGACTGCCACCATCATTCCCTTCTCCCTGAGAAACAATGATGTTGGGAATTGTTAAGAGCAGCTTTTCTAGAATATTTGCAGATGTGGTTATGGAAGTCATTTCATCCCCGGCCCTTGTGTTTCTGTTCTGAAGATGGTCTCAGGTCTCAGCCTCCTTGTGATAGAGACCTCCCTGACCTAGTAAGCACTGGTGTTTCAGGCTCAAGCTGATGACACACACAGCACAAGAAAGGAGCAGTGAACATTGATGAATGTGGATAATAAATAGACTGTCCCTTGTGTCCTCACCTCCCTGCAGTCTCAGCTGGTATATTGTCCAGGTCCCATTGGATTCCTGGGATTTTACATGCCAAAAATATGTTCTGTAGTTAATAGAACTGGGATATTTGCAGTTTGATTTTTTTTTTTTTTAATATCTTACTTTCTTTCAGATTTTTGTCAGGCTCAAATTCCATCTCTGAGCTCCCATGTCTCTTTAAAATTTTACAGCTGATAGGTGAATTGTCCTTTTGATGTGTTTCATTTCTCTTTTTTTCCTGGTTACAGTGACTCCAGCAGCCTCAGCAGCACTGACGCTGGCTTGTTCACCAATGACGAGGGAAGACAAGGTACTGAGACACTGTTTCCCTCTAAAAAATCCATCTAAAGTCGTGCACACTACTGGTTAGTTTAGAAGCTGCCAGTAGTAACCCCTGGATAGTACAAGTACTCCTTAGTGACTTAGCTGATTTCTATACTCCACAGAAGATGTATTGCTTTCTAACACAATAATAGGTGTCTAAAATGTAGCATGTGTCACTCAGCTTTGCATACCTAGGTGTATGCAATTTGGTCAGTATTATAAACTGTTAGGTTTTTTCTATCCTCCAGAATTGCAGAATCTTTTCACACTTCAGCATGGCAGTGTTTTGGAGCCATAAGCAACTTGAGTACCTTGTGAAGGAGTGAGGAGTCACCCACTTGGATTTATTTCATAAGCCACACCAGCTCTTAACTGCTTCTATCTTAGTCCTTGTACAAATCATAAAGTTTAACCATATGCGTACTTATCACAGACATATCTTTTTTTTTCCCTTAGGAATGCATTATTAGGGCCAGGAACAGTAGCCTAGTGCCCTTAATCCTAGCACTTAGAGGAGGCAGAGGCAGGCAGATAGCTTAAATTCCAGGCCAGCCAGGGCTATTTAGTGAGACCCTGTCTCCAAAAACAAACCAAAGCAAACTAGCATCAACAAAAGAACTCAGTAATAGAAAGTAGGTTCTACATAAAGAAACAACTTATTGTCTTAAATTATAAATCATTTAGTGATTTTTATGGGATAAAAAAACACCACAGTAATGTTGCCCATACCGTCTCTGGACCTTGTTGGTAAAGCAGATTAGATAGTAAGTGTGTGATTGTGTGCAAGATTGTGTGTGTGATTGTGTGTGTGCCTTTGGAAGTTGAGACTTTATCTAGAGTATATCAGAACTATCTTCGAAACAGACTTAAGTTTTGTTAAAATACAGAGCTTACCAAGGTTACAGAGGTTGATAAGGCTGGTTTAAGAAGATATAGAAACAGTTATTGTGACCTTACTGTGTCTCACATTGTTATTTTCTAGCATACAGTTTACTTTGTTCTCACTTTATTCTTTAAGAGTTGTGTGAGTTCCCAATTTTTATTTATTTTTTAAGTGGGGGAACTAATACAGTTGAAATGACTTTCTCAATGTTATAGGACAATGAATTTTTAATTCACCTATCTGATTCCACGGCCACAATTTTGATAACTAGTTAATTTACTTTATAAAGATAATGTTGCATATCATGTAAAAGTGAAGTCAAATAACTTCATTTTTCTCGAGTTGCTTGTTTTTGTTTTGTTTTCTTTTTGAGATGGGTTCTATGTTTCTATAGCACAAGCTGGCCCATCCTTCTTGAACTGTGCCTTCACCTCCCAAGTAAAGTAGTTGGCAGAGAGGTGTGTTAATGGCAATTCAGATGTAAAGTAGTCAGTCTCAAGTGAGTCCCTGCTTAACTTTTACAGACCTACTTTAACATTTGAATTTATGTCTCCTATGAAATGTTAATATTTAAGTTTTGTAAATTTTAGCAAAATATTTTTATTTCCTAATTCAAACAATCCTGTGGTTCTCATTTTATATTTGCTTTTAATTTTCACTGTTTATTTGAACTGAGTCTGTTTGTTATGTACCATTTTCAGCTTAAGTTTAGGTGATTTTTGGTATTGTTTTTGTTTATGATTGCAGTTTCCATTTTAAAATTTTATAATATGAGGTCTCAAATCACAAGTCTCATGAAAGGGAAAACTATAGTCACATATGAAAACCACCAGTACTGGTAGCTTCTGGGGATCTTAGTAAGATTTAGTGGTTCCCATTTACAATCTTACTCTGCTTATTTTTATAAGCTGCCTACGTTCTGTACTTTTAATCATTTTTATCTGCTTAAATCTCAAAAAAAATGTTGACACTGAGGTTAAATGAATTTTAAATGGTTATTTATAATATCCTGGTTACAGGTAGGTATTCTATTGTCAATATTAGTGAATAAATGCTGTTCTTTAAATATCTATTTCCATGATGAAACTGAATCTTTTGGGGATGTTTTTGTCTTTGTCAGGTGATGATGAACAGAGTGATTGGTTTTATGAAAAGGAGTCAGGTGGAGCTTGTGGCATTGCTGGAGTAGTGCCCTGGTGGGAAAAAGAAGATCCTGCAGAGTTGGACAAAAACTTACCTGACCCAGTGTTTGAAAGTATCCTAAGTGGGTCTTTCCCCCTCATGTCGCACCCTGGCAGAAGAGGTCAGTAGTACTTCCTAAGTGCTGCCTTTCGTTAGCTTATGGTTCTTACAGGAATAGTCACTGAAAGGGGATAGACAGAGTGGACACAGGATATAATAAGGAATGCTGTAGAGACAGGTGCTGGACCCTGATCCAAGTACTGCATTTATCTACTTCTACTCATCAGGAAGTGTCAATAGGAATGTGAGTTGGGAGAAAGAAAGTGTGAGTACCAGCTAGCTAAGTGCTGACTTCTGGCATTAGAACTCTGCTGAGAATTACCTCAGTTCTTTTAAGTGTGTTTCACATTTTCTGCATTAATATTTTTGATGTTCACTACTATCAGCAATTTAGTTTTAATTCTCTGTTGAGAAGACCTTCTTCTATGTTCCATTGATCACAGTATCTTCTAAATTGACTGTTTGGTTTCCCAGGTTTCCAAGCTAGACTGAGTTACCTTCATGGAATGCCTTCAAAGAATATTAAAAAATCTGGAGGGGCTCCACCTTCAATGGTAGGCACGCTTTCTTATTGAATTGTCTTGTTTGAAAATGTTTCCATTTCTATGGAATAAAAAGTCACATCCTCACCTTTTATTTATATTCCAATGTTATACTTAAAAATAATCCATTTTTTTGTAGGCTACAAACTGGACCAGTGAGATTCCCCTATAAATCAAATCTTCTATTGCTAATAAATTAGTTACGTTTTGAACACCTGGGGAATGGCATTCGAGGGAACCTGGCTCCTGTCCTCTTCCCTGGAGGAATACACTGACGTGCGAGCCTCTTTGATGCAGACCTGGGCCTGTTTTGCTGCAGGAATGGTGTTCTTTCTTTTAGCCAGAAGTGAGCTGATTGGGGAGGCGTCCCTGAGATGTAGGTTGGCACAGGATAGGTACAAACTACTGTGTACTTTATATATTTTTCTCTCTTGTGGTTTTTAACATTGGATCTACTTATGTATTGCTTGCTTTGCCAAATGCTAACAAAAGGTAGAAAATTGAAAATTATATTTGACTCAAGTATTCCTTAATATTTCTATGACTGGTTAAGATTCAGTTTTTATATCTGACGTGTAAATAAAAAAATGATGTATTGACATTTATGGTTTCTTTTTCAAAAAGTCTTCTATACCAACATTTAAAATACTTGTGTTTTACTCAGGGTATTTTTTTTTTAATAAGGGCTGATGTAAGTAGGTATCTTTACTCAAGTTTATTTTTGTTCAGTTTACTTCCTTCTTGGATAATTGTTCTGTATTACCAGCCTATTGTATTTTACACAGTAGTTTTCATTGTATTGCAAAAGTCATGCTACCTCTAAAACAGCACAGTGATGACCAACTAGTCTACATTAGGGAATCACTTGCTGTCACATTTTCAGTGGTGTGTATCTGATCCCTGAACTAGTTACAGCTGCCTCACTGGCTTGGAGCTTGATGAGATCACATGAACCTGGTGTTTTAACAATACTGCATGCCTGAATCTTACTGTCACGTCTAAAGCAAGATACTTGTTCATTCTTGGATGGCAACCCATGTGTGCCACTGAGTTTTAGAAATACTTTCATCAAGTGGGAAGGAAAGCATACATTTCTATTGGCAGTATAATTCTTACGTTATACTAATTCAAACCATTTGAGTTCTTTAAGATGGTTTTTTTAAAGTGATTAATATTTTTCTCAAATTCTCATAATTGACAAAGTCTTGATGATTTAATGTTTTCATGATTTAATTGTCAGTTCAGGTTTAATGGCTAAATTAAATATGATGGAAAGATTTTTGTGATCTGAAAGACTTAAAAATAAACTAAGTAGGAATGTATGACAGTTTGAGATGTTAAAGATGACATAATGCAGGTTGACTCTCCTGACTGTCTCATATTTAAAGGTGCAATAATGTGCTTAATATTTGTATTAAGGATTTTTATACTGTCTCAGAGCAAAAATTCATGTTTTGGGGTTTTTTTTTTGAATTACAGAAATGCTTTTGTTTCGTGTGATGGACTGTCCTTTAGATCTGAATAAGTCACTTTAATGCCTCAACCTATGAACTTAGCTTCACCAATCATGAATCTAGATGAATGCTATCTAATTCTTGGCTCAGTTTTACCTATTTTTATTTTTGGTCCACTGCTTGCTTGAGCATAACTGGGATTTGTAGCCCATTTTCTAGGCTTATTACAATCTCACTGTGGTATTTTATAGAAGCTATTACAACTGATAGACTAGCTTCATGGTGTTGATGATACATGGCTGCAACATCCTCAAAGCTGCTTTCCTTCCTGTCTAAATTGTGCAGAGGTGATTAGTCTCTACTTCATGGATATTTCTATATATGTGTGCTTAACATGGAACAAGTGCATCAGGGCATGGAGTGTCCCAGGTCTACATTGTTGCATGCAAAATTTTACTTAAAATGGAGGGCTCATTAAGGTTTTTTTTTTTTTTTTTCCTGTCAAAATTGTCCTTGTTTAGATTTTTTTACATACTGTAATTTTTTTCCAAAAAAACCTCTGATTTGAGCAAAAAGGTAAGACTTTCAGTTTGTGCTAATATTTTTCTACTTCTCTGTTTTTGCTCATAATATATGTAGCGTGCTACTTTAAATTTTTAACCTGCTAAGACAGTGATCATTAAAGGTGTCCATTATTTCTTGTAAGAATTAACTTCAATTAGCATAAATTCACACTGGAAAGCCAAAGTGTGTATAAGAAAGATTAATTTTAGGAGCACATTCCAGCATATGTAGCTGCAATGCATTAAGTGGAATGACATTAAGCAGAGTGTCTTCAGAGTGTGACACCGAGATAAACACAAGTGATAAGAGTGCATGTGAGGAGTGACAGTGAACACTAACTGAATATGGGGCACTATCACTTACTGTCTTGTTCTCACAGATGTGTTCAGCGAAGTCACTACTTACTTAGGGAATCAGAAGTCATTACTTCTACAGCACAGTCAGGATTAGGTTCTGTGTGGATCTTGCTTGGGTCCTCGCGTTCTCATCTGCTGCTGACTGGATAATGTTGCTGGTGTTTATGTTTAAAGGTATTTACTGTGCACTGTTGATTCACAAACATGGAACTTATGCATAATAGCACCATCACTGAAGCCTGAATAAAACTTCTCTAACATATATTTTCTCCATAAGGCTCATTAAGGCCTTCTGATGCTTAGTAACAATGACAGACTCCACTTTCAGTCTACCTTTGGGGCCACTGAAAGCAGTAAAATCACCAGAAAAAACATAGAATTCAATAAACGCATTGCTCAGTCGATCACACAAAGGACACTTGTTTCCAGTGTCAGAGCCAGGGGAAGGAGTGGTCCTCGTCATTTCACCTCCTTCTGGAGGTGCTCAGACTTTCCAGCGCTGCGTGCATAACCACAGATATCTGCACAGGCTCTGAGTGTTGGCTTTCAGGTTGCAAATACAATTTAGCTGGTAGATAATTTGTCAAATTTGGAATTTGCAAGGAGGAACAAGAAATGGCTATGTATTTGTAGAAAAGAGAGAGATATTGTAGAGCAGTGGTTCTTAACCTGTGGGCTGTAACAGGGGTTTATCAGAGATCCTGCATATCAGATACTTACATTAGGATGCATGACAGTAGAAAATTACAATGTTATAAGGTAGTGATGAAATATGATTCTGACTGGGGGTCACCACAAAATGAGGAACAGTATTAAAGGCTGCAGCATTGGGAAGGTGGAGAACCACTGTTGTAGAGTATTATAGACCTTGAAGTCATGTATTTTTGAATTCATTCTGGTTCTTAGTATTAGACAAACATTGCAAACCTCAGTTTCTTCTTTTGTGAAATATACTGTTTTCTTTATAGAAGTGCTGTCAGGCTTAAATGAAGTTAACGCACACACATAGGCATAGGTCCATCTTCAACACATAGTATATAATAAGTGATCATTGCTGTTGTTATTAATAACACAATAGCTAGTAATGCAACTTAATTTTTATCATGATTCCAAGTGTAGAATTTAACCTTAAATTTTTGATTCCTGTTTTATATATTATTTTACATTAAATATATAAAGTGCTTTATTTTATATATATATATATATGGCCTTTAGGTTTCTTTGGTATCTTATTTATGTTTGAACTGACTTCTCTCTTTAACATAATCTGCAGAATTGTTTTAAGTGAATTTTTGGTTAGTAAGTTCTTAATTCTAAAAATTGAACTGCAAATGATAAAAACTGTTTCTTCATGTCCCCTAACTCTCAAATCATTAAGCCATTCTTTTATATTATGAGGTTTGTCCCCATGTCTGTGTGAGACTACAAGTCCTGAGAATTTACTATTGATAAGAATTACTTTGCTGTGCATCGTGGTACAAAATAGTAATCCCAGGATTTAGGGGATGGTGGCCAAAGAGTCAGGAGTTAAAAATCATCATTGGCAATATAGCAAATTTGAAGTCTGCTTGTACTGTATGAGAGTCTGTTTCAAAAAGCAAAAGAGAGAATTATTACTGTTGTGTGGTTAGAAACTCCAGTTTATTGGCATCCTGCTAGCCAGTCTTCTAGTACCTAATTTTTAGGTGAGTTGTTACTTCCATAGAATGTCCTAGGATCATCACCCAGGAGATGCAGGCTGAATCTCTATGACATTTCTGGACTATTGTTGAACCGGTGTGGGTTCACATTGGTCCCTGGGAAGGTGGAAAGATGACACCGCACACTTTAAGGATATCTTAGCCTTTCCAGCTGCAGAGGAACTCAGGATCTCAAGGACTGAGACCTGCTTCCTTAGCTAAGGGCATTTTTATTCTCCAAATTTACACTTTTTGCAAGTTGATTTCCATGTCTCCTAAACATCCCAACAAAACTTCCAAAAAAACAATGCCAAATGCAAAGATATATCACAGTGTGCTAGATTTTTCTAACCAAATTTTGCTTAGACTTTGTACCCTAGGGAAACTCTCAGACAAGATTCACATAGAGTGTAACAAAAGAAATAAAAGGTGGATTAAGGCTAGGTGCTAACAGCCTATGACTATATTCATTAAGTCAAATTCAGAATAATAACAAAATTGTGATGCTGGAATCAAGTTTGAAGAGACTATTCTAACAGGAATTCAAGTAACCTTCCAAAAGGTAGCTTTCCACATAGCCAGGATGTCCTGTGCTGTCTTGTTTTGTTTTTTATGTCAGTGTCTCACTGTGTAGCCCTGGCTGTCATGGAACTCACTGTGTAGGCCAAACTGGCTTTGTTGCTGGGACTAAAGGAGTGCACCACTACCCCTGGCTCACGATTCCTACCCCTGAATATGCCAATTAATCTGTTTTTTTCTGAGGGTGAGAGATTTGTAAATTTTGTTTTTATCTTGTTTTGAGCTAGTGATTGATTCATCAATTGGCATAATATCCACTAAAGGTTATTCAAATTATGATTGCTGAAAGATTCTGGGAAAATCCTCCTCTTAAAACACAGTATTTGAAAATCATTATTATGTAAGGCACTGTGGAAAGTTAGCAGGCTTTCCTTAAAATATTTATCTTGAAGACCAGTTTTCATGTGATTACATGTAAGGTTCTGATGGTGTTTGTTTATTTTGCCAAAAAATAAAAATAAATCTGATTCAGTAGATTTCCTTATGTCCACATTTTCAAGTTTATGAACAAAAGACTGAGTATTAACTCTTAACATACATTGTCACATCTCACTGTACATACTCACAATACATTTGTGTCCCTCAGAACACAGGAGGTGTTCTCTGCCAGGCCTTAAGACAGTTCATTCAGTGGTTGACCATGAATGACTGCTGTAGTACTTGAAGTTATGTTGACAGTGACCATTTTACTGTAATGAACTCTTATGTCCTGCTCAGTATTTGTGGTGCAGTTTCTTAATATTCTAGAGTAGGAATATTTAGGCTCTTTATAGGAGTAGGAATATTTAGGCTTTTTATAGCCTTTTACTGAGAAGGCTCATTTGAAATAGAATTGGTTTGAATAAGGGTTTTAGATAACCTATTTTCTCAGACTAGTCAAATCAAAAAGTTTATGACTGAAAATAAATCTAAAATGACGTAAAATAATACACAGCCTGTGTCTGCGACTATATTTTGATTATATGGTGACTATTATCCAAGCTTTTGTTAATAGAATTCAGCAGCTGAATCATTTATTATTACCTTGTATTCCTAGAATGTTTTTGTAGACTTTAGAGAATGTATGTTTAGAAAGTTATATTCTAAATATGTTAATTATATGTTAATCTCATTTTCTTCTCAGTTTCAGCTTGGGATCTAGATTTTAAAATATTTTAATTTTAGAAATTTTTGAGATAAAGTTGGTTCTGCATTATAGAAAAGTACAAATCATTAAAATGGTAATATTTCTTAGAAATCTAATAGTGTCTATTTGTTTTACATTTTATTTTAATGTTACTCTATTTTGTATTGTAAAAATTAAATAGCAGCTGATAATTAAAAATGTAAATCCATAGCATAGCATTTATTCTATATCATTGGATAGGATCAATATTAATACTGATATTCTTGGGTTATATTTTATTAAATGAAATGCACATATATTTAATGGTGTATAGTAAGTATATTCACTTATTCACTTATGTGCATTTGAATGCTGTGTTCTCCATATTCTTAAAAACTCCTTAAATATATACACATATAATCATGATATTTTAATGATATAAAATGTGCACATATATTTTTTCATAGATTAAAATATTTGTGCTTGTCACTCTGGTGACTTAGTATAGGTGTGGCCTCATATGTTGGAATTTAGGATCTTCAAAATGGTGGAAATGTATGAAACACATATTCAATGCTTAGTATGTACTAGATACTTCTGTGTACTGTTTATATATTTAAATTAATATGATTAACATTTCTATAATGTAGGTTTGTGTTAACATCTTAAACTGTTTTTCTTTTGGTAAATCAAAATTAATATGATTTGGAAGTTTCTTCATATTGTTGTCATGTTGCTAATAAATATAAATAAATTATCTTCCTAAAGTAGTCTTTATTTCTCTTTAACATATTCAAGTGTGAGTTATATTGAGATATTCACATCAGACTTCACTATCTAGGATGGCAGCCACAATCAAGATGTGTTGTAGTAATCATAAAGCATTTATGGCTTCCCTTGGATTAATAACTGGCTCCCTCTACTTTCTTACTAATCTTTTGTCCAGAACTAAAGTCTCCTATAAATTTCTGCTCTCCATGTTAATTTACTTTCTTCTCTTTCCCTCAAGGAAACTCATTTCTCCTATCCTGTTACTGTATTTTTTTCAACTATGATGGAAAAAGATTTCTATTTCTTATGTTTCTTTCTTTCTTTCTTTTTTTTTTTTTAAGCCACTTGGTAAAATTCTGATCTATCTCTTATAGAAACAAGATGCTTTAGTGATTCCTGATGAATGGGTTAGAGCTCACCAGCTCACTCACAGCAGGAAATAGCAGGTATGGAGGCATAGTGACGGCTTGGGTTTTATACTCCATGAAATAGATAGATTGGTTAGATAGATATGGAGGGATTTATAGCAAAACAGCTCAGCTGAAAATATAGGCAGGAATTACTTCATAGTCCATAGTAATCTTGGCCATACTGATAATCATATAGAAAGTGCATTATGTAATTATGTAAGCTAAGATTATATTAGAAGTATAAATTCAATCCTGTTTCTCTATTAGGTGTGAGCCAGAGAATGTACTGAACTGTTATAAAGGGTTACTGGCTCGGACTTTCCAGTCTAGCCCAGAGGTTTGGACCTACCCTCAGCCCCACTTAGCCTCAAATAATCACACACAGGCTTATATTAATTTTACCCTGATTGGCCTAACTTACTAACTCTTTCATTTGAACTCAACCCATCTTGTTCAGCCATGCTGCTCGGTATCTTTTCTCACAGCATTTCCTCTGCATCTCCTGGCAGCTCCAGTGACTCTGTGGCCATCAGCCAATCAGCGTTTTTATTAAACACATAGACAGAACAATTACTTATAATGTAACACATAAATCCCACTACACTGAACCTTAACTTACCATTTGAATCTTCTCTTATTATTGAGTGACATCCATTTATTCCACAAAGATTGGTCAGTATGGCCTACATCTAGATTGAACAATGCTGTTACAACATATGACTCTAGGCCTTGCAGCCTACAGCTGTGCATGAGACTGACATAGTCACCTGTAGTTTATATTTTAATGAATAAAAGTAATCTTTGTTGGGGATAAGTAAGTAGATAAAAGCAGCCTTGGGGAACAATTAGAAAGGCAGTAGGATAATTGCAGAAAATGAAGGTTACTGAGTAAAATGTGTAGGATGGAATGTTTTTCACCCTTAATCCATCTGGTGGCATTCTTTAGATCACTCTTACAATAACCACTTAGTCTAGGGGAAAGAAGCATGTACATTCCTCACACCAGTTCATTCCACAAGATGGGTTAGGATCAAGAAACTTTCTAACTAGTAACATTTACATGGAATTAGACTGTCCTGTTTACGTGTAATCATAGTGATCATATCAAAGTTAATGTTTAAGCACTTGTGTTCTCTTCTGTCTTGTGGATACTTTGACGCCACACAGACTAAATATTCTTAGGTCACTGTTTTCAAAATGTCTTCAGATTAATATTTTTTTTAGGTATCTGTGGGTTTTTCTTTGATTTTGAAAGTCTCAGGTAGGCCAAGCTTGCTTTGACATTCACCTCTCAAGTGCTATGTCAAAAGTACACATCTTGCTCTCTTGGACTGACTCCTTGATGAGTCTTTAAGGCTGGCATAGCACTGGGCTGCCATCCAGTTGATCTTCCTAATTCAGAGTGCTGTGGTTATAGATATTATCTGCCATGTCTGACTATATTTGAGACTTAAAATACTTAGAGTCTGGTTAGCTAAACACTTTTTATTTTGTATCCTTAGAGACCTTTGAAATGTGTTCAAAATACTTCTTTTTGTTTTTAAGAAATTATGCCTGGGCATGGGGACACATATCTATAACCCTACAATTCTAGAGGCAGAAGCAAGGCTAGCAAGACAGAAGGGTTAAGGCTAGCCAGGCTTATCTACATAGTGAGTCCAGGTCCTGCCTGAAGCCTACCCTCTTTTTCAGTTTAAAAGGACTCTGGCTGCTGATGGGTGACAAGATGATTCCATAGATGGACATTTATTCATAACTTTTCCTGGTTGTCTTAAACAATAGTAGTGACATTGTCAGAGTTCCTATTTTCTTTCTTTTTAAAACCAAAATAAGTAGGTAGGAATGCATACATTTTACTTTTTCAAGCCTTGTTCAACTCTGGTTTTCTGCTTTTTATGTTGCTGATAAAATTATTCTGATGGTTCTATAAAACTCATTTTTTTTTAATTTGCCTTTAGATAAATATATCAGATACCTACTATCAGAAAAGTTCAAAAATCAATGATGGGTAGAATATTTCCAAATAATATTTATAAAGCTTTTTTTTTGTACTGAAATCACTTGTACATCCTCCAACTGAAGGTCAATTTGCAAAACTGAAGATTCATGAAGAAATTATTTAGATGGAAAGGTTTTTGTATTTTTCTGTTGTTTAATAAATTATCATCACAGTACTAAGGGAATAAACTGAAAGGGGGATGAATTTTTTTGTTGTTAAAGTGTAGCACCTTCCTCCTTGAGTTCAGTGTATGGATTAGAAAAATGTTTGCTTATATGACAGTGTTTCAGATCAGTGTAATACTGAACCTGTAGGGTGTATTTATCTGTTCATTACAATATGTTATAGTTACATTTAAAAATATGCACTGCATCCTAAAGGATTTCTAATATTTAAACTCAAAGATTAATACATTATTTAATTTTGTTTTATGTATCTTAGATAGGCTCTTTGAATTGTTTTCTATATTTGGTACTGAGGATTGAACCCAGACCTCCTTTATGCCAAACAAACCTTCTACCAATGAGCTACATTCCTAGCTTGCATACATTTTTTTTTTTTTTTTTTTTAATTTTGAGACAGGATCTCATAAGCTACCAGAACAGCCTGAGGATTATCCTCCTGCCTCACCTTCCTTAGCAGCTATGAATACATCCCTGAAGCTCTTCTTACTTTTTGATTCATAAAAATATTACTATTTTTTTGGAGAGGGGAGTGTTTCAAGGCAAGGATTCTCTGTGAATCCCTGGCTGTCCTAGAACTAGCTATGAAGACCACACTGCCCTGGGACTCACAGAGATCCACCTGCCTCTGCCTCCCAAGTGCTGGGATTAAGGGTGTGCCTATACAGCCACAGAAATATTTTAGTGCTTTACATTAATTGCCATATTAGTAAATATATATTACATGTGATTTAGAAACATACTGTGTCTGGCTTGTAACTTAGCCACATATTCTTTCATTTAGTTGTGTACACAGTGAAAGCTTTTGATAGTTTTCCTTTGCAGTAGTTTAGGTTAGGTATAATGAATTAGGCATAAATATCTTTGTCCTCAAGTGCCTATGTTTGTTAGCATAAATTAATTTGAAAAGGCAGAGAGGAGAAAGAAACATTTATTTAGGGCAAGTAGTGATTGTAGTGGGTTTTATTGTTGAGTTCAAAGGTGGTTTTTCACTTAATCTTCATCCAACAGAGTGCACAGCTGCCTGTGTCCACTTTTCCCATTCCCCACAGCTGCCCCATCTCTGCAGCTTCCTCTCTTAACATGCTTGCTGTTTCCTCATTCACTTACATTGGTATGGCTTTAGTTTCTCTGGTCTGGTGGTTTTTCTGGCTTCTAATTCTTATCATCTTTAACTCTCAGTAAACATTGTAAAGCATCTTAGGCTCTTGACTTTGAGTTTAAAAAGATAAATCAAGTTTCATTGCCTTTATAATGAAATGCAGAGTTTTTTCTTCTGTTTTCACTGCTTACCTGTGGTCTTTTGACTCTTCGGTCCTTTTCCCTTGTCAGCCCTTTCAGTGGTCACACAGCCAGTTGTTCATAGTCTCTTCCTGCTAGGTTCATACACTGGAAGAAGTAGTTCATGTTCTCTACCCGTTCTTCAAAACTCATGTCTGAAATGGTAACCTCTGCGCTCTTCACTTCTCCATCTCTCTTTTTACCCATCCATTCATCCATTCATGGATAACCTGTGGTTTTGTATTATTTATCTTTTGCTTTGGTATTGTATTCTCTCTTATCTGGTATACCCCATGACAGTCCACTTCTCAGCACAGCTTGTGTTTAACATTTTTTTTCCAGGATTGATGGTAATTAACTGAATCTGTCTCAGTTTTAAGGGTGGCTTATATAGTTAGGATTTCTATATGATTGTAACATCATTCCCAACAAATAAGTGGTCTCTAACATTCTTTAGTGTTTATAATCTAGCTGATCATGCTTGCATTCCATAAAAAATAGCATAGATGATTCTATTTGAGCCAGTGCTAACAAGTTAATTGAATACCTTGTGACAGATACTATACTTGCTGGCTGTGTGACTGGGAGACAGTTAGCTACTCCAACTTTATGGTTTCCCCTTAGGTCAGGAGGGGAAAGGATGACCCCAAGTCCACTGGCTGCAGGGAGCAGGCATGCGCAGACTTCCACTGAATCTCCACGACTGCAATACTATCCTAGAAGAAGGTTCATAGGAACAGTTTCTTTCTAATTTGAATTTTCATGTATGTGATAAACTTTGCACTTGTGCTGAGATGTTGGGCAGCAGAGTTGATGGGTGTGTCCAAGGAGTAGGATCCAGAACCAGCTTTGTAAAATCAGATGTTACTGGGCTAGAGAGATGGCTCAGTGGTTAAGACCACTTGGGGTCTTCTGAATAGCTCGTTTGATCCCCAGCACCCACATAGTGCCTCACATCTTTCTGTAACTACCATTTGGCAGGATCTGATGTCCTCTTTTTGGGCAGCAAGCACCTGTGTGGTGCACAGACATACATACAGATGAAAACAGCCATACATGGGGGAAAATCAGACATCACACTGGTACCTGTTTAAATCATGCTGATCCTCCAATTCCTCAGCCTTTCTGGGGTCTGGGGCTTTACTTGGCCATGCTTTTACATGCAAAGCTGAGCAGCAGCCTCACAGCT
Organism: Sigmodon hispidus; assembly: GCA_004025045.1. Taxonomy (NCBI): domain Eukaryota; kingdom Metazoa; phylum Chordata; class Mammalia; order Rodentia; family Cricetidae; genus Sigmodon; species Sigmodon hispidus. The sequence goes on from PVIH01000599.1 coordinate 81,609, forward strand.
TTTGATTTTCCATCTTTGATGTTTTTTGGTTTGTTTTTTTTCTTAATGTTCTCTTTGTTCTTGTGGAGTTAAAACTTTTTAGCCTTTTAATGGCCTTTTGGTTAGGCTTTGGGAGAAAACCACAATAATATTAGTTGCAGGATCATGGTGTTATATTTATTGGGAAGTTCTACCTTTTTAATTTTCAGTATTTTAAAAAGTAATAGATACAGATGGGGCTGGAGGGATGGCCCAGAAGTTAAGAGCACTGACTGCTCTTCCAGAGGTCCTAAGTTCAATTCCCAGGAGCAAAACCATCTATAATGACATCTGGTACCCTCTTCTGTATACTGTATACATAATAAGTAAATAAATCTTAAAAAAAAGTAATAGATACAGAATTTGAAAATCTAGAGGACAGTATGGAGAAGTCTTCATCCTGTGCCATCCCTGCCATGCTAGCATTTTGGACTGTCTAAGAGATCACAAGCTATAGTTCGATTTTCATTTGTTTAGCAGTATATTTCAAATTATTAAGTAATTTGCTTTTATAAGCTTTTTAGTATAAAAGGTCAAAATACTTTATTGCTATAATACTGTTTCACAGTATTTAATGTTACTCTCTTATTGCTGAATAGTGCTTTCATTTTTCTTTGAATGTCCATTCATTTAATAAAAGAGTCTAAGGAGGTAGGTATTGTTGTTCTTTCCATTTTGTATACCAGGCAGGAAACTGAGGGACAAACAGGGATCTGCCTCGGAGAATAAGATGGCTGGCCATGTTGCTATCCAAGCTTGAGGTCTCTATTATCTACATAAAAGCTGGGTGTGACTGAGCCCTGTAACTGCAGAGGTAGGTGGGGAAAGGGTCACTGTGTCTTGCTAGCCTGTCTGTTCAGCAGGAGGGACATACATAGGAAGAATGTACCAGCTACCAGTTCAGTGAGAGACCCTGTCTCAAGAGTATAGGGCACAGTAGTGGAGCAGGATTCCTGGTATTCTCTTCCTCCCTTCTCGGGTGCACACATGGCACACACATGGACATACTCACACACTAGATAGCCAAACTTGTTTAGGGTCATGACAAATAGTGTCAGGACTTAATTTCTGGCCTGTGGGCACTCAGTATGGAACTGTCAGGATGCTTGGGCTTCTTTGCAAAAGTAAAATGTTTGCATTTCCAGTTGATACTGTGAATCTTGGATGGGCCTAATGGCTCTCAAAAATGGTACCTGTTAACTATTTTGGTCTGTTTGACATATTGAGAAAATCATTACTTTGTATTTGGTTGATTAAAAAGTTAATGTTACCTTTTTGAAGGTACTAAATTTTTATGTAAATGTACCTCCATTGCTTTTCCTCAGTTTCCCTTCCTTTACTCCTAAGGCATCTCTTCTTTCAACTCTTCTTTGATCTTCTTGATACAACCTTTTGGATCCTCATTAACATTTTAATCCCTTCCAACTTTATTTAGAAGGAAGCTGTTCTGTTTCTGTGAGTCTGCTGGTCTAAGAGGTTGGTGAAGTGATCCTATTCCCTGGAGTAGCCAGACTTACATTAGTAGTAGTGGAGCCCTACTTTATAGATGCACAGGAACATTTCCCAGAAACTAACACAGAGCTAAGTTCTGGCTTCAGAGCTCTGCATTTCTTTAACAGTCTCATCTTTCTGGGAATTGCCCTGTGCTTTTTGTTTCCAGTTGCAGTGTTCTTACTTAAAGAGTCACTTTTGAAATACTACAAGAATGAAGCTAAAATTTATTGTCAGCTTCATAAGCTATTTGATCAAAATTTAGCTGAGTTCTCATTCTGAAGGTGGATGTAGAAATCTTTATTGTGAATGCTTAATTTATCTTTTGAAATTATCACACATTTTATAGAAATAATTCGACTTAGGCCACAGGAATAGCATTATCTGACCTCTTTATCGTTGACTAATCTCATTCCTTATAACATTTCAAAACATTATTGCAGTGTCCTCTCATAATCTCCACACTTACTTCTAAGGCTAAGCCAGCAGGAGTTTATGGCTAGCCCAGGCTAGGTGAGACCATCTCTCAAAAAACCATCCCTTCAACCAACTGATTCAAACACAAACAAACAAGAGCCTACAACAATAGCAAAAGCTTCTATCAGCTGCTCGGCTTCTGTGACCCACTGTTTGCTCCTGTCACTCTTCATCTTCTTGGAATACAAGATTGTCACTGTCTTTCTTGACTCATTCTCATGTCATTGTCTGATATTGAGATGCCTTTACCTTCCATTGCAGCACCCTTAGAGATGCATGCTGCCTCCCAGCGTGAATTCCTTTCCTCCATCTCTCAGTCTCTGACTTCTGCCTTTCAGTGTAGCACTGTGAAGGGTAAGAAGGACACTGCAGACAGTTATGTGTGGAAAAGCAAAGGTAGATTCTTCATACACCCATACATACACTCTTTACATTACCTCATTTCTGGTAGGGAATTGTTGATTTGTTTTATCACTATAAGAATATAAACTTGTATTCACAATAATTTGTAATTATGAATTTCATTAAAAGTGAATTAAGACATGAATATGTATGAAGAAATTAGATGTTCTAACCATGAATATATGGCATTCCAGTGTCTTGAGTGAATTACAGACTTTACTCATTTCTGGGCCATTTGTTTTATATATAGATTAAATGCAGATAATTATTCATTTGACAGGTTATTTTATTACTTTGATATATTTCAAAGTACCATGTGCAGTTATGGGGTGATTATTGTAATAACTCGATTCATTAATAACCAAAATTATCATTTTATATGAATTCAGATTTGAAAGTTGGAATTTGGATTTGTTTAAAGTCAATTGTGCAGACTTTTTTGGCTGAATAATGTACTTTTAAAATTGTGGGTTCTAATAATCCTGAAGTTACATATTAAACATAAAATCTCAGTATTCTAAAGTCAAACTGGAAATACTAGCTTCTGTAAGGAAGCACAAGTATAATTTATACTTGCATTTCACTTAAAAGGCAATGAATTAATTTAATACATTACACTGATATATTAAGATTCATTTTTAATGCTTATAGATCGGTTAGTCACATCCAGAGAGCATCTTAATATTTGATAATTGTTCTCCTACTTAGTCTAACACTTCTGCAGGACTTCATGGCTTATAATAACAAGTACTTAAATTATTTAGAAGATATTTGCAAACTTATTAAGATTCATTAAGTAAAGGAATAAACTTAAAAGTTTCTAATCTAATGTCATTTGAATGCCTGCTTTTTAAAGTTTTGTTTGGTTTTCCAGGAAGACTGCTCATTTCTGACTCAGTCCATTTTACCTGCTCTTCTAGGTTGTCTCTGGAAGGCACATCTCTTCTGTCTATGTAATGCATTTTATTTAATTTTATAGTTTTTATGATACCATATATTAGAGATTGCCAAAAATATAGAAAAATTTTAGAGAACATTTTTGGATTTGATGGATTACTGCTCTTGAAAGGGAAACAAAACACTAAATATTTCTAATCCTGCATTATTTACCGCATGGGTGGCTAAATGCTACTTTCAGCCTCATAAAATTAAAAGGGAGAAATCTGCCAACTGTAGCAGGAATTGGATTTAGGAAGAGTGGTACAGAGCCAAAATATTGCTACAGAATTAAATGTCAAAAATCTTCTTTAATAGTAGATATATAGGTCACAGTGCTTGGTTATGATTAATACATTTAATCTAAATCACTGAAAGTTGCACTCTCCTTTTCCATAAAATACAATAGGACACAAATCAGTTTTACTGTAGATGGATAACAATTGGAAAATAATGCATCTTCCCGCCCAATAAATTGTCAGTTATACCTTTTAACTAAAATCAATTCATCATTCTAAAATTTATTACAATTTCTAATAATAAATCTCCTCAAATGTTTATTCATTTAGCTTTTGATACATTTGTGCCATTTTTGCTATGGTCTAATGTTTTCTCTTTTGATTCATTGTAAATTAGAAAATCTATTTTGAGTCAATTTTCTAGTGAGGAAGTTAAAATCTATAACCTTATACTTTCGTCACTCTCCTGTGTACATTTTAATACCCTTGAACTTGAACTTAAATGCAATTCAGTCAATTTTTTTTCAGTAGGAGATTAAAAGACTTTTCAGTGTAACTTCTCGAGTAAGGCTAAGATTTCATAAAAACGAGTACATAGGAAGTTGTTAGCTGATAGTGCCATTGATTCATTTTAAATCAAGGGTAAAGATACAGAGGTCCATGGGGGTTATGCCATCATTTCATGTAAGTGTTTACAAGAAGAAAATATCTATTTGAATTAGGGTCAAATACTGATCATAATTGGAACCTACTTCTCAACAGCATCTACTGAAAGTGGCCTTCCATGAGAGCACAGCTAGCTGTATCCAAACCCAGATCTTATATTGGGCTCTGCTCGCTAATTTTGCACTTTAGCCGTACACTTTTATTTTGCAAATATGTGTTTCTGTATTGCTGTTTCATAATCCTTCCTAAGTCCATGTATCATCTGGTTTTCCTTATAAAATACATATATCCCAAGCCTTTGAAATCATCTGATTGTCCTTAGGAAATATATCCTTAAAATATAGTTACCTTCATCAATTTTAATATGTGATATATAAACATTTTACATCTTTATTATCTTAAATTACACTTCGGTGCATTTTTCCTGACAGTGTACAGTGAACACTGAGTGTACTAGCTTGACTTTAGACGGTCTTCATTTATTTTCCACTGGACTCAGTTTGTCATCTCTCTGGTCTCGTTAGCTCCCACCCACTGGGCTTTAATATAGAACTTAAGCATGAAAGTGGGATTAGCTCCTGTCTCACTCATTTAATGAAAGAGAATCTTTATAATCAGCATGTCCTGAGGCTGAGTGTCAGGCCTAAACTTCTAAACTCTCATATAGAATTATCTGGCACCATTTTACAATGACTACTGTCAAGAATGAAGATGACATTAACTAATTTGACTGAAATCTATAACTTAACTGGCAGTTCTATGGATTCTAATCATAGAAGATGGTACGTGACTCCTGTCGCCACTAAAGAACAATAGTTGTGTGCTCAGAGCAGCCTTTGAGAGTTCGGCATTTTGACTAGCTTCATATTAACATGGATTCCTATTACAGAGGTGTGACTTTACTTTGAAGTCTTTTTTTCTTTATTCTCTTGGGTCTTTTGGTACCAGGGATTGAACCGAGGGTTCACACATCAGCTCTCCTTTTTTAAAATATCAAAATAGTATATTTTTTAAAAGCTATGAACTTAAAAATTGAATACTAAAAACTCAATTAAAATTTAATATTCTGATAGATTCTTTAAAATATATTATTCATTTGGGTTAGCCAAATTAATTTCTATATTAAAAATTAGAAGTTTTGATAAATGCAGCTAGTTCTACAAGCTTTAATCTCTGACTTCTGTGTACTTCTTAATTTGTTTTTCTTATCACATTAAACATGAAAGTATATCAAATCATGTTCTTTCAAGTAAAAATACATAAATTTCCAGAACTTGCGCCACCTAAAAGAACAGTAATAGTTTTTATTAGCATATATTAATTATGCCTAATAATGTTTTCATTATGACAGTCTTACAGATATGTATATCTTATATACATACATACATATATATGTAATGTATTTTGGTCACATTCACCCTTATGACCCTCTGATGTCCCTTCTTTCCAGCTAGACCTCCTTCTGTTTTTGACTTTTGTTTTGTCAAACCAGTGAGTTTAACTACTGTCATAGAGCATGGGTGACTTACCAGTGGCAATACCATGAAGAAACCTTCCTCTTTGCAAACATTAACTGTCTATATATCCACAGGGAAGGATGGGGTCTTGTGAGTTCCTCCTCCTTAGCAACACCCCTCCCCCGTTTGTAGTGGAATGTTAACCACTCCCAAGCTTATGCAGGTCTGTGCCTGTAATGATAGTCTCTGAGAGCCTGGAACACAGTGCTCTCCAGCATTCCACCAACTCTTTACATCTACCAGCTCTCAGCATACAAGTTTAGGGCTGAGCACTCACATGGTCTCAGCACTTTGATGAGTTATAAGTTGCTATAGTTACTTTCCCACTACAGAAAGAAGCTTCTTTGACAAGAGTGGACAGGGGACAGCGATACTAACCTGACGATTTAATTGTAGTCCAGCTGTCACTTTGTTGATGCTGGTGCCCTGTACTACTTATGAGGGTGTAAAATAGAATTCCTTTCTGCCTTTCTCTGAATCTTTGGCATTAGGGCTCTAGCTTGTCTCCACATTTGTACTCTTATCAACCTAGTTGCTATGTCTTGAATGTGCCTCTTCAAGCCACTGTTGTTACCATTTGAAACATTACACCTCAGTTCAACCACAGCCACATAGAAACCACATAATTCAGCCACATAAAACCCAAAGATTGACAGACCCCTTTGTGGTGTTCTTATATTCACCTGTGAAATGACTACCTCTACAGTCCTGGAAACCTCTTCTTGAGGTGCATCTTAGTTACAACTTTCTCTGGAATCTGTGCCCACCCCGAGGCATCACTTTCCTTTAGCCTGACCTTCCATTTCACTGCTGGCAGAACTGTTGTGGCCATTTCTGGACTGATGCAAACAGCACCGGCCTAAAAAGACAGAATAATTTCCTCCACCCTATGTTTTATTGACTGTACGTCCATGGAGCTTTAGTTCTCTTGTCCTTTGAGTAGCTCCGAACACTTGAGATGCGATCTGATTTACAAAGGAACTGCTGCTTTCATTTACTTCGTGCAGCCCTAGCTCAGATGTCTGAGGGTGCAAGGCCAAAGATCTGCTTTACTACCTCTACAGTTACTATATGAAAAGTTGGTGTCAAATGACCTTGATAAAAGAAAAAAGTATACTAGTGTGCCATCCTGCAAACCTGTTCAGGTATAAGCTTCACTATGGTACTAGCTGTTACAAACATGACTGTTTTCCATTTTCTACAAACTAGTAAATGAAAATAATTTGAAATATACTCATTCAATGGTGTAGGGTCCTGTCATGAGATGGGCTCTTCTGACTTCATTAAACTTTCCTACAATATCTGAAATGGAAAGCTGACCTGTAAATTTCCTATTGCCTGGATTGTGTTTTAGAGTAGTTTGTTTATAAAACAACTAACTGGTTGCACAGAATCCATGGGTTTTGTTATTACATTTCCATATGTACATGTGCTGGGTACATTGCTTCTGTTTATATCCCTCTGTTTCCTTGTCTTGTTCCATCCTCCCCTCTCTGTTAGTCTTCCCAAGGGTCTCCCTTCTGCTTTTGTGTCTTATTTATTTTTAATCTAGATTTTACATATGAGAGAAAATATGTAATATTTATCTGTTTGAGTCTTGATTTTTAGTTTACTTAACATGATCTTCTCCAGTTCTATCCATTGTTCTGTAAAGAGATTGTGTTTTCTTTTAGTACTGGGTATCAAACTCAGAGCATCTCACATGCTAGGCAAGCACTCTTACCACTGAGCTCTAACCCACAGCCTGGCTGTTTATCATAACAGGAAACAGCCATCTAACTACAGGACTGATTGTTTAAAGAGGTAGAACTTGAGACTAGTTTTACTAAAGTGATGGTCCTTTGCCAGGTGGAAACCAGGCTTGGTATTCTGAACAGGAAAGTCCTTGTGCAGGATAGCTGGTAGCTTAAAGTACCCACAGCTTTCTAGATGAGGTGGTGGCATGTAACAAGAGTTGTGAAGAGGCAGGTACTGGCATATGGAAAGACTAGGTAAGTTAACAGAGACAGGTGGCCATGCTGGAAAGTTTTTAGTGACTTGGTGTGAGTTCACACATTTCCTACCACAGTAGCTGCATCTGGTATCACCTGGAAAGACAAACCAACTTTTGGTCCCAGAATTGGCCTATGTGGGAAATTCACTCTTGCTTACGAATCTTATTGTTACTGGAAGTGTCTCAAAGATGTGCTTGTCATTGCTTTCAGTCGAACTCATGCAAACAGATAATTACTACTCATATAATTGATTATATACTGCTAGGTTTATGCTCAGAGTAAAATAGTTAATTTATTCTATTAAATTGTTACTTCACTAGGGGAAGAGGGTGTGGCTTTCTCCGTTGAAATTAGTTTACCTGTGTCGAATGTTCTTTTAGGATGTTTTAATCTATTTCACCTGTTAACACACAATGACTTGTATGAATAGTGAGCCCAAGTATGTGAAAGCACTCATAAAGAAGGGATTCCTGACTCAGACAGAGATTGCAGTTTGTAGTGTGTTAATATGATTTGGAACTTTTCAAAGACTGTCACAAATTGGATTAGTACAGTTAAATATGTACAAGGTGCTTCATAAAAAAGAAAAGAAAACTTATTCTTTTCAGTGGTGAGATCACTTCACTAGTCATAATAATTAAGAAGCACAAAGCTGCATGTGAAAAAAGTTGCTATGGAACGCAACAGGTTCTTAATGGCTTTTGAGATGTCATTGTTGGACACAGTGTAGTCCAGCTTTTAGAATATAGCTGCTGCTAAGTCTCTCTGCACTACCAAGGTTTTCTGTAAGTTCTTGGCAGGAATCTAACTCCTTTCTTTGTTGGTTGGTTTGTCTTACCTGTGTGTTCTGTGCTGCTCCCTCAGCATGAGCTACAGTGGCATCCTGTAAGGAACCCACCTTGAGTTTCTGTACTGTATATCTTGGACTTTCTCTTTCTATTTCTGCTTCTCCTTGGCCTCTGTGTTCAGTTTTCTTCCCCCTTTCCTACTTTTTAGATAACTAACATTCTCTTGCTGTTTTGGTTTCTTTTGCTTTCTCTTTTTAATTAGAACTTTCCTATCTAGTCTTCGTCTTTTGCCATCACACTTCTAATTCCTTCTGTATAAGTGGCAGCCCAGGTCTTTGTTGTATTTCTAGTAACTCTACCCCAGAAGTTTGCTGACCCACTTGGGCCTGCAGTCTGCAGGAATCTCCCACCTGTGGTCCCACATCCATTTACAAAATAATTACTCAGAGGCTTGTATTAATTAGAAATGGTTTGGCTTTATGGCTCAGACTCATTAACAACTAGCTCTTAAGTCATTTTCCTGTTACTTTGTGTGTTACCATGTGACTCTGTGGCTTTACCTGTGTTTCATTACATCTTGCCTTCTGGGCAGCAGCCTGGAGGTTCTGCCTGACTGTGCCCTTCTTCATCTCTGCTTGGATTTCTCACTTTCCTCTAAGCCACGTTGGCATAGGCCAAATCAGTTTTTTTATTATCCAACAGTAACAAAAAAATTCACTTTGTACAGAAAGACATCCACATCACATTTCCTTATATGGGGCTTTTAACCCTGGGTGGGGAGCATCACTTAGCCCTTCACCATGGCAGTGGGGGAAAGCATGTATAGTTTGTATGAATCATCAGAATAATTCTGGAAAGAGATTAGTAGTGCTGGCCAGAGTAATCTCTGGGTTCTGATATCTGGTGGCTTTTTACCAACTTAAAGATTATTACTTTACCGTCAAAACTCAACCCTTTTCTTTTCCTGGATATTTCCACAAGATTTTCGTGCAGATTTGGCTTTGCCATTCCCACCATGGAGCCCCACCCTTAAATGCAGATGGCTTTGAATTCTTGAGTGCTGGGTTACAAGCACACACCACCATAGCAGGCATACAAATCCTTTCTTGAAAGAAGATGTAGTTTAGGTAAGTAGATAGAACCTTTGTTGTTGTTTTTAAAATGTTAGACTTAAAATAAAAATCACCACTGAGTTCTAGAAGAAAAAACTTATTTACTAAGTAGCAGGTGCTCCAAGAAGCCAGAGGTAGTAAATGATTGATAGTTAGGCAAGTGCAGTCATTTGGGATACAGACTTACACAACTCACAAGTTGTGTCATAGCAGACACATAAATGTATTACACTACTGGGAAATATCATAGAGGTTATTTCTACTATGCTTGGCTGACAGTTTTTCTTTAAAATATTTTATGAAGTGTAATACTATTTAGTAGAAAGTCCATGAATATGGAGTTAAAAGGAACTATATTTGAGTGGTAGCTTAAGGCAGGGGCACTTAGTTCTATCTCTTTTCCCCATCTTTAATTATGTCCTTCATATGACCTTGCCTTCATAGCATTTACTGTCATGTGGAGTTACCCCCTTCTCTTACCTGGTATCATTAAGTGCTGAGATTTAGAGGGCAAGGGACTCCTTTCTGACTCCTCTACCTCTCTTCTTGGTGTCTAAAACAGCATTTTACACATTATTGAGTTTGTCCCACTTTGTTTTGTGATAAAGCACTGATGAAAGCCATTTCAAGGAAAAAGGATCATACAGAGACATTGCAGAGGCAAGAGCATGAGTCATGATCACACTGTATCCTTTTCCAGAGCACACAGGGGCAGATGAATGCATACATGACCACCCTCAGCTTGTTTTCGCCATTGACCAACAATTCAAGACCCCAAACCCAGGGGGATGGTGCTACATAGAATGGACAGGTCTCCTCACCTCAATTAACATTATCCTGATAATCCTTTGTAGATTCACCTCTTGGCCACCCTGAGCTAAGCAATCCTGGTAGAGACTTTTCAGGTGATTATGCAACGTTGACAATGAAATTTAACTGCAATAGAACTCAACATATTGCCATAGAATTAACATGGGGCTCTTGGGAACATTAATCTAGACTTGTTTGTAAAGGCTGGGCTATTCATTTTTCATTCTGGTGCTTAAACACAATTGAAACTAAAGGTGTTTATTAGTCTCTGACTAGTTTAAGAACTGGTGAATACCTATGTATTTGTTACATTTGTGGTTGTGATAATCATGTTGGGAAAGAAGCCAGTAAGAGACTTGGGCATGGTAAAGGCATTTGAGTGGATTTCAGTGTGGGTGGTGGGGAAGTGCTAAGGACTTTCAATTGAGGAAACATCAGATCATATAAGTTACAATATGCTCTACCTGAATAAGTGTTAATGAAGAATTGTCAAAAAAAAAAAAAAAATCAAAGGAACATTTGTTCATCTAAGCTACCCACTTGTGACTTCAGTATTAAATATGCCACTATCTAGTCACCAACCTGGGAAGCTGTCTTATTTTATGGATTTAAATGCAATATATTCTTGGTCCTGAATTATTTGTTATAGTCAGTGCTGACTTTGGAAAAAAGTTAAGTTTCAGGTCTTTCACTATAATTTTTGTCAGGCTATGTAGATTTAAAGGAAGATACAATCATATATTCCTTTAATCCTAGCACTGGGGAGACAGAGGCAACCCGTTCTCTTGTGAGTTTGAGGCCAGCCTGGTGAACATGGTTAGTCCAGGCCAGCCATGTCTATAGATCTTAGAAAATCTGACTTACACCACTAGTAAAATCTATACCTTCCTTTCCAGTTCTTCTCTTCTGTTTTCATCTAGTTACTTACTAATTAGCCCAAATTTTGCCTGGAGCCTGATTAGTGCCCCACCCTGCCAGTCGTGCTGCTTTTCACAGAGTTCTAGCAGCACCTTTCTGAAACTTAGTTCAGCCTAGTGATTACTACACCCTTGTAACATTTTTATTTTCATGGCTTCTTTGTCCACTGGCTTTCAGAGACCTCTGTAATTTACTTAGTGTATTTCTTTTTACTTTGATCTCATTTTATGAAAGAATTGGAAGAGTGTTCTGTGACCAAATTTGTGTAGAGGATGCTACAGGAAGCAATTTATATATAGTTGTAGTTCTCTGATGCATTAAAACGGTAACTTTTATAGAGAAGTAATGATTTTTAATACTTCCTTGAAGAAAGAAAATTCTTCACTCTTTCCTTTGAAATGATTTTTGGAATTTATATTTTGGGGAATGCTGTTGAGAACCTGTTTGAAGTCAGGATATATAGGTCTCCATCCTGATTCTGCTCTTTTATCTGAGATAAGTAGATTGTAGGATCCAAAACATTCTAACACTCCATTTTGTTCTTTAAACTTCTTTTGTTGCAGGTCAAAATGAATTTTTTCCAAGCTTCTTTATGTTAGAAACACAAAATATACTGTTTGAGAAGAGTGTGTTTGAATATATGTATATAATATGTAGAATTGAAGACTATGTTTATCATAGATATGCTTTTTTTACTTTATGAAAGAACTGGCCCGTAAGTTTTCCTTACAGTTCAATTCTCTTAGTTCAGACCTGGAGAGAACTTCCCAAAGTCAGTTACCTCAGAGAATGCTGTGTTCATCATAGCTTTGCCTTGACCTACAACTTTATGTGAATTCAGTAATATGTGGTTTAGGATGTTTGTGCATTTCTTATTAAAATATTGAATATTTGAAATTTTTCAACTTTATTTGGCAATTAGAAAGATTGCCATTTCTTTACATCATTTTCTTTCCCCACTTACCAATCAGTATACTAAAAATGGATCCGCCCATACTGTAGAATTCAGGGATGGAATAGACTGTAGGACAAATTGTGGGGTTTCCTCCTTCACCCTGACTCCAGAAATTAAACTCAAGTCATCAAGTGTGGAGGCAAGGCATCTCTTCCTGATGAGCTTTCTCGCCATTCCTAAAATTTTTATATTTTTAATATTTTAATTGTGTGTGTTTCTGTTTGTCTTTGTCTGTGTGAGTATGTACATGTGAATGCAATTGCCACAGAGTCCAGAGGTATGAGATCTCTGGGAACTAAAGTTTTAAGTGGTTGGGAACTGCCTGACATGGCTGTTGGGAACTGAGCTCGAGATCTTTACAAGAGAAGTGCTTTTAAGAACCAAGTCATCTCTCCAGTCCTGATTTTTATTTTTAATCTTTATCTTATATTGGCTGTTGTTATCACATGAATATATGAATGCTAACCATTTTCCTGGGATCTGAATTCTGGGATTTGTTCACTTCTATTACTTGGCTATCTCTCTTGTGTGATTTTCTGTTTTGGTGTTTGTATATGATGTGAACACCATATGCTGAATTGAAAGAAACCTACCATGATCAACTCCTATAATATATCTGATTCAGATTTTCATTTATTTTGCCAGTTTTATGAACTTTTATTTATATAATAAGCATTAAAATTCATGTTACAAAAGTATTCTTTATTCATTTTGTATCACTGTATCATCCTTCCTTTGCTCTAATTTCCTTGTCTGTTTCTCATCTGGAAACTAGGTAGCTTACTCAGTTATTTCAGACCAATGAAGACACTGAAATTTTGCTGTGCATTAAACTTTTTCGTATTATTTTTAGTTTTGTGTATTTGTGTGCTTGTGCATAGATGTTTGCATGCAAGTGCAGGTGTCCTTGGAGGCCAGAGTGGGTCCTAGATCCCTTAGAACTAAATTAATAGAATATAGTGAGCAGCCAAAGGTGAGTCCTTAAGAACTGAACTCTGGTGCCTTGCAAGAGTGGTTTATACATTTAATATAGGCCATCTCTAAACCCTCAGTACTTAGGTTTCTCCTAGTTTTTATTTCATTGATTTTTCTGTGCTGTATTGTAAGTCATTTCTTTAGCTCAGTCTTGTAACTACTTGATTATTTTTTCTTTTTAAAGGTTTATTTATTTATCCATGTGTATTAGTACTCTATCTGCATGTATACCTGCATTCTAGAAGAGGGTAACAAATCCCATTATAGCTGGTTGTGAGCCACCATGTGGTTGCTGGAAATTGAATTCAGGACATTTAAAAGGGCAGCTGATGCTCTTAACCTCAGAGCTATCTCTCCAGCCTCTCTCCCCACTTTAAATTTTTTTTTAATGATTTATTTACCTTCATTTTATGTGCATTGGCGTCTTACCTGCATGGAAAGTGTGAGTGTGTCAGATTCTCCAAAACTGTAATTATAGACAGTTGTGGGCTTTCCTGCAGTTCCTGGGAATTGAACTCAGAACCTCTGGAAGAGCAGCCAGTACTCTTAACCTCTGAGCTATCTCTCCAGCTCCTGAAGATAAGTCTATTTATGTTATGTGTTCTTTTTTTCACCGCAATTTGTGTATACTGCATACTTGGAGGAGCCCATGAAAGCTAGCAAACTGGAGATGCGGGAACTAATGAGTCACCATGTTGGTGCTAAGAGTTGACCTCACGTTCTTCTTGAGCGACAAGCCCTCTTAACTACCGAGCCATATCTCCAGCTCTCAGTTATCTTTTTGTCTAGTGTGTTGTTTAGTCTTTTCTGGCTATTAATAGAAATTACCCATGTAGTTTTCATGTAGGGAAAGTAGTAGTAGGCTATAGTTTACTCATGGTCTACTTAAATTTTCTAATGGATGGTTTCATAGTCATGCATCATATCCTTCAAATGGATGGTGTACTTTTGTCTTCTTACATAGAAGTAAGATAGAACATAACATAAACCCTATCGTAGCAACTCCTAGAGTGTCTCCTGGACTCAAAAATTAACTGAAGTTAGGCACTGAATATCTGTCCATCTGACTCATTTACTCTAGCTCTTCACATTTTATTGACTGGCATGCTGTCTAGTTGTATTCAGAGTTGTTTGTATACACGATACTTTTGTTCCTCTACAAGCTACAGTTTAATGAATTGGCTTGTGCACCACAGTATTTTGGTGTTAGAGCATATGTAGACATTGCCACAGTATCTTACACAAATGATTGTAGTGAGCAATTTTTTTTTTCAAGGTTAAGATTGTGCCTTTACAGTTTATGTCATTTGTTTAGAGAGTTATTTTCTGATTTTATTTCCCCCTGTACATTCTGATAATATTATTTTAAAACATTTCTAAACACATTTTCCATGTATAAAGAATTATTGTTATTATAAAAAGCATTTGACATTACGGGATTAGGTTGACTAAGTTACTTATGAAAATAGTTTATTAAAATACTTGTTAGAAGATTTAAAGATACTATAGAACTGTGAGTTACTATTTATAACAATTGCATGGTTTTAAAGTATCAAGCAGTATTCAAATGACACTGAAACTTTCTCTTTTCTGTGACAGAAAAGGGGCAGTGGACCAGGACCATGGGTGACAATGAGGAAGAGGAATAGAAAAACGGGGAGAAGATTAAAGAAAGTGGACAGTGATAGATTTAAGTAATAATGCCCAGCCCAATTCAGAACCTTTTGTGTGTTGTTAGTTAGGACTGACTACCATCTATCCCTGGTTGCCCTTAAACTATCTGTGTAGCTGAGGATGTCCTTGAACTTTTGATTTTCCTGCCTCCACATCCCAAGTGTTAGCACTGCAGGTCCAGCATTAGACTTGTCTCTTGTGCCAGGTAAGCACTACTGCATGAGTAGTAATCCCGCCCCCTGTTTCTGTTAACATTGTTACATAGAACTTTGTGATGATATATTATTGTATATTTAATAAAATTTGTCTGGAATACCAGGGAACAGAATCACCCACAGCCAAGCCAGCAAGTGGTGACCCACACCTTTAATCCTCTCACTAGGGAGACAGAGATCCTGTAAGTTCAAGGCCTAACAGCCAGGCAGTGTTGGCTCATGCCATGAGGCCCAACACTTGGGAGGAAGATGCAGGAGGATCTCTGTGAGTTCAAGTTCAGCCTGTTCTACAAAACAAGATCTAAGACAGCCATGACTGTTACACAAAAAACACTCTCTCAGAAAAACAAAGCAAAAACCAACTATACAAAAGCGAAAAAGGCTGAAGAGATGGCTCTGCCCTCTGATATTCTAGATTGATTTCATATCACCGCAAGACTTTTGCTGTTTACTTGTCTGATCTTACTTTTCAGGGGCATAGGTGTTTGCGCAGAAAGGAAGAGGATTTAAAAAGATGTGCAGTGAAAGGAATTGGCCAAAATTGACCTTGACTTGAACAAATACATAGCATACTAGTAAAATCTGTACTTTACAGTCCCCTGTAATTAACCTTGTTCTTCCTGGAAAGCACTCCATATCTGATCATGTGCCATATGTATACATACAGGAAACATACCCTTTCCTGCGTATACTATAGAGGGGGCAGGAGAGGTGGGATCAGGCAGAAGCTTTTACCTTATATGCGTGTACTATACAAGTTCTTAATCTAAGTGCTTACCTAGTTACTAGTGAGCTTTTGTGAGACCTTAACCTCTTGATTTTCTTCTATCTGCCCATCTATCTACTTATCTGTCTATATCTATTTGTATCTGTCTGTCCATCCATCCATCCATCCATGATCTCATAATTTTAACTGGCCTAGAACTCACAGAGTTTTTGCCTGCCTCTACATCCTGGGGTGAAGGGTTGTGTACCATCAGCTAAGCTTAATTCTTGACCTATTTAATACATCCTTTCCTTATGGAGGCCACAAGGGCTCCTGTTGCATGTTAATGTATTTTGCTGTCAAATGAAGGTTTTCTGATGTTTGATTTTCATGGCACTTTCTAACTTTATTAATCTAGAACTAGTATGTAAAGAGTGGAGTCAGAGGGAACAGACTGTAAAGGCAGAACCATCTAATATAAAGCTTTAAGTCAGTCTCTGGAAACTGTGGGACCATTAGCAACAAGTGTTCTGAAATTGTAGGTTTGGACTCCTTAGACCTTGGGAGGGTTGGAGATTCCATACTCCATAAGCTTCCAGAGGATTCTGGTGAAGTAGAATTGGACACACCCTTTGCAAGTAGCAAGCCTGAGGGAGTAGATGAAGCACATGATGATTAAAGTAAAATAGCATTTCTTTTCCCAAAGAAAAGCTGCCTACTGCTTGTGGAGAGAAATACCTAGGGCTAGAGAGGCAGACCTCTCTGTTACTTTGAGGTAATTGGTAAAACTTAGATCCTGATGAGATTCACTGTGGTATAACTGCGAGTGCTTCAGAACTCTTTCTGTTTTCACTGGAGTTTCCTAACCATTTTTAAAAGCAGAACATTTCTTTATGCCTTAACCTTAAAACCTGAAGGCCTGATTTACTAGCCATGAGGATGCAAGTGGTTTTAGTTTCCAGCCCGTGTATGAAATCATGATAGGACATACATGCAAGTGGCTGAGTAGGAGGTTGCTGATTAGTTTACATTCAAGATGCTCTGTATTAATGACACAATTTACTAAGTCAGACTTACGTATCAATAAACTGTTTATTTGGGGAAATAGAAAAAGTTAGAATTTCAGGATTGCCTTTGGAAGCCTCATTTTCTCACATGAGTGAAACAAATGATTATTTACAGTTTCTGTGTCTTGGAAATGTGTGCCAGTGTGTGTAATACTATATCTCAATAGTTCTAAAGCTAATTTTAAAGTGAGGCTGCTGCCTTTGCCTGTATTAAAGTCACTGAGATTAAGGGCACTTGTTTCTACTCCTTTTCTCCCTTCATTTGGAAGGGCCACTATAGTTGTAGCTATGCATAAAAAAAGCCATTTTATTAGCAGCAGGTAGGTGGTGCCCTGGTTGCAGGGTTTGACAATTTCCCAGTGAAATTGAATTTCTCTGGTGTATATAAGTATACTTCATTAACTTTTATAAAGATTGCCTTATAAATGAATTCAAAAGTAAGAATTTCAATGGTCAAATCTTAGTGTTTGGCACTCACCTTTAGGTGTTGTTCCCACACTGTTCCTACTCAGCGTTTTAACTATGATTTTCATGTGCTAAGTGCATAGATTTACTGCTGCAGTTTGAACATTTTTAAATTAAAATATATCTTTCATTCTGAATGTATTGATTTACACATCTCTGTCAATATTAAGTCAAGCGAATTTTCCAATAAGTTCAAAAAGCTGTGGCAGGGCAAACTGAATGTATTAGATTTGATAGAGGTTTCTTCTTGTCTGTCTGCTTGGGCATCTCTGCTTTTTATTTTTATTAGAATTTGTTTTAAAGAGAATACTCAAATCTAATAACACTTTTCCATGCCTCTTAGTAGTTTTATGAATAGATTGTTCCTGGAAACCTTAATGCATTATGAGCATTCTTGAATACTATGTTGGTACTTTTTATTTAAGTTATTATAAGGGATACTAATATTTAGATTTTAGTAGTGTCTTTAAATTTTATTTTTTTGTATATGTATTTAAGAAGAACTGTAGTTAAAGATAATAGCAAAGTAGAATTATTTCCAACAGAAAGTTGGAAATACTAAGTTATTTTCTGAAAGTTGAAACACTGTTCATAATACATTATAATCTCAAAATGTCTATCTAAACAAAGAGTTTGTGGTGGATTTTTTAGGTGCACAATCTGTATTTTTACTAATGCAGAATGCTGTTACCAGGAGCTTAACATGAATGAGAAGATAACTAATTCCATAACATAATAACAGAAACTGGTATTCTTGGTTTATCAAGTGATGCCTCTCAAGTTCCTTGACATAGTTATTAGATTAAATAAGAGCTTTAGGCTTGTGTGAATGTGCTCATATCCATGATGTTCCATGAATCCACTTATGACTTTATAAGACAAAGATCTGGCAAACATCTAATATATGTGCATAGATCGTGTGACAAAGAAATGACAGGGATGTTACTCCACCTGTGACACACTTTGTAGGTGGGTGAAAATGTTGGTGACAGAAACTTAAACTAGATTTTTGTAAACTATTCATAAGGTGGAAGAAATTTTTCTCCTTGCGCTGTAGCCTGGTAATCATCCCACTTGCAGTCTCATCTTCCCAGTACTTTGCATTCTGTGGGAACAGGGAGAGTTGCACCATGGTGTAGAGCCAGTTGCTGTAAATAGTACTCTGGCACCAGTAACAGAGTTGGAGGTGTTTTGACCAATTAGCTCTTTAGGAATTTCAGTCCCCATGCATCAAAACCTAACCATTTTTCTTAACGAAATAACTGATTTCAGGAGAAACACTTCTAACAGTTTATAATCTGAAGTTAATGTTGCTTGGATATTATGCCAAACTTTCACACTAGCATGTTCATTTAGCCTCATACATCTGTACATTAAATGGTAATATGTCCTAGTTTTACAAGCCAGCAATAAAGACATAGGTTCATATTTCTTTTTTGGTCCTGACACATAGTAAATGGTGCCCAGATTAAGGGTTGTGTCTCCAGAACGCAGAGATGGAGCCCTGCAGCATGACTATGCGTGCTCCTTCCCTCACACACAGAAACTGTGGGACTTCTAATTACTGCGTTTGTATTGTCCTTGCTTTAGAAGGAAAGGTCTTGTTTTGAAAATGCAGATGATGGCTTTTCTAGCTGGAAATATGATTGTGAATTTAAAATAATTCTTTTACTTATTAATGTTTCTCATGGTCCTGTTTTATAGATGGGAGGAGATTTCTATTAAAATTTTGTTATGCTGTTAAATATACACTAATGTAAAATAGGGTTTTTTTTAAATGAAAGTGTATGTACACTATCCAGCTAACAAGTATAGTTTTTATTTTCCAGGGATAATACTAGCAATTAGTCTTCTTTTCATGATCCTGTTTCAGAATTTGTATAAAACTTTGTGCAGCAAAAACAAAACACTGCTAAAAAGCCACAGTATGATCTCCACTCTCTGCTGTATATTCAGTCATATGCTTAATCCTCATCCCCTCCGCATTGTCAATACCCATCTAATTCCACTTTAACAACAGTAATTGGCTGATGGAGTAGAAGATATAGATTTGTTTTCTTGATGACTCCTGGACTTTTTTCCTCTGGTAATACTAATAGAATTCCAAATCCGTACTGGTGCGGTCATGTCATGAGCAGGTCAGCAGTCATGTCAAGGTCCTATTGGAAAGCTCATAGCCAACATCTTAATTTAGACTTAGCTATCTTTTTTACTTGTATGTGCAATTGTAAGCAATTTTTTTCAAGTCGGCACTCTCCATTATAACTGAATCCATTTAGTTCAAAGGAGATAGTTCTGCATGTGAATTATATGACTGGATACCATGGAGTAAATAGAATATATAAGAATTTGGACACCTTGTTTGTATGATTATATATGTATATTTCTGTTGTCAAGTTATGTGGGTTGAACAAAAATGGGAAAACATTTACTATTTTATTTTTGCAATCAGATTTTATGTTACATAATTTGGAGTAATGAAACATGAATAATTTAATGGTCAAGTTCTAGGAAAGTGTCCTTTGTCTTTAACCTGGACCTTGAACATTAGGAATATTGCCCACCAGTTTTTCATTAGTGCTCCAGTTTTCATTCTGTGAAGTTTGTATTCAGAGTAATAAATAAGCTCATAATGGTAAGTGGCATTTAAAAGTATAAAGCTGCTTTGATTGGAGGGAATGTAAAATTCAGGCCAAAGCAGGCCAAATATTAATATCTGTATACAGAAGTGAGTGTATAACTATGTGTATTTCTTTACATATATACATATATGTGCCTCTTACATAGTTCTATTTTCTCCTGGTAACTGAATATTAAACCTATCAGTGTGCTCCTTGCAGTGTATGTTTCACTGTACTCACTGTGTTGCAGACAGAAATAGATCATAATGACTTTAGTCTACTAGGTTTAGATGGTGGTTTTGTTTTGTTTTGTTTTGTTTTTAATTGGGATTTTGAAATGAACATGAACTGAAGGCAGAACCTGAGGACAGAGATGGGAGCTGTGAGACCCTGCACAGGGGCTTAAGGAAGAGCCATTCTGATTGTTTTTTTTAAATTTTCACATTTTGTAATTTGTTCTAATAGTTCTCTGCACCTCAGTTTTGCTTGTTTGTTTTTTCTTGTTACCCTGCAAGTGTAAAGCCCAGCCACATCCTGGCCAGGGCATATTACCATACTAATAGGTTTCTGGTACTGCCACTTGTTTGCAAGGCCAAAGCAATCAAATTGGAAGCACATAAAGAGTCAGTAACAGTGTTCTCATGCCATGATACACTGATTCTTTTTTTTTTTTTTTTTTTTTTTACATTAGTTGTATTTTAAATCGGAGTCACCTGGAATTTTTGATCAGTAAATCTAAAATTTACCTATTTCTGCATTTCTCATAGTGAAATGGAATTGTTTTTAAAATAAAATAGTATAAATCCAGATGGTTTTTCTCTCAAGGTAATGACTAAGTGTGCTCACAGCAAGAGGATGTTTAATGTCATTTCATGTTTTTATCATGTAGTTGAGAGAAATAAGAATTACTTACGACCTTTTCCAGGGCCAGGTGCACAATAAAATAAAATAGCTCTTTGTCAGCTTTACAAAAGGATAGACTTTTGACTTTGGCTAAGACATTTGCATATCCTCTGTCCTTTTCCAGTCTGTAAGAATGGGAACCCTTAGGTATTATATTCTTAAACCTGCAAATGATACCAGTGTTGAGTGTGAAGCCCAGATGGTGCCTCAGATCTGAGAAGAAGCGAGCTGGCACTTTCCAAACTCATGTGAGTTTCTTAGTAATCAAAGGGGAAAACTAGCCTTTTTCTTTGTCATAGGTCAGTAGTGTAGATGAGAGATTTTTTCTGTTTCCCTAACCCCTAGGCTGATCTTGAGTTTTGCTCACCTGTGTTGCTTCCTAGACAAGTGCTCTCTGAAGGAAGAAGAACTGGACCATAGGCACTTTGGACTGTTGGATTTACATTTGCTAGCAGAATAGTAATGTTTCTTGGGAAGTTTATGGAGAGCCTGCTTGGCTGTAGACACATAGGAGTACATCATGGATGCTCAGAAATGTTGATTCTCTCAACTCCCCTTTTTTAGCTCTGTGGTTGTCTCATTCTTTGTTTCTTCTCACATTGGTAAATGGCTGACCTGCTGACTGCAGAGATAATCCACTGAGGACTAAACAGTCTTGAGTGTCATTGTAGTATCACAGAAGGGCACTTCCTGACTTAACCTAGTCCTAGCACCCTAGGGATTCTAGTCATCTCTGTCAGCTTTAGGCAGTTCATGGAGCTTTCTGGCTTTCAGTCTGAATTTCCATGGCAGCTTCTGGGTCCTAGGCTGGGGTAGGACTTGGGTTAATGAAGACCCTTGAGAAAATCACACTGCAACTAAATGTTGCTACTCTGCAGGGGACTCTGAATATGCCTTGTATTTTATTTTGCCCATTTGCTCAGCATTGGATGCCTACTATAAAAGAGTATCCAGCAGTGGTTATGTCTGAAAATAATCTGCATTTGTCACAGTGTCTAGAGACTGATTCCTATTGTGTATACATGTTTAGATTATGCTTTAACTTGCTTTTTAGAAATCACGTTTTCTGGTTTTGTTTGTACAAAGTAAACAGTTATGTTCTGTTCAAAATAATTTAGTAAATGTATTTACCTAAGTCATTAATTGAGCTTTCTCTACAGTTTGTTCTTTGAGTATTAACATTATTTGAACACAGTTTTGTGGTATAATTAATAGCCAGGTATGTTGGTTGTAAAAAGGACATCTAGCGGTTTTGACACTGAGAATTAATTATAAGAGAAAAGACAGATTTGTGTCCTGGCCATAACTAACTAGCAGTTCAAAACATAAACAGTCACCTTGGGCTTTAGTAACATAAAATGACATTCCTTTTTCTCAATGTCTTGCTTCAAAGTTTATTTAGGCAACTCATCTGCTTGTCAGCTCTCTCTTTTTCTACTTAATTAAATAGGAAATAGCTCTTTTTTTTTTTTTTAAATTGGATCACTTCAGAGTTTATGTTTGTTGAATTTTTTTAAAATCACATTTTTGTGTCTATGCCTAAATGGTTCAGATAGTTATCAGAGGTCATTTATTCTAGGAGAAAGAGGATGACACTCAACCTAACATTTCCTCCCAACTTTACAGAATATCTCCTTAATTAAAGAGTTGAAAATTGTACTAGTCCTTTGAACAAAATAGCTGACATAAAATGCTGGCACTGTATTTTGCTGATTTTTTTTTTTCTTCCAAGTGACCACAATTATTTTAATGCTTTTAATGCAACTTTTTCCATTTTACAACAACAAAGACCTCTTCAAATGTCTCACATTGCCCAATCCAGAGAAACAGTGTGATAGTGGGGTGATTTCTGAGTGCACAAAGAGCTGTTGGAGGGTACCGAGAGGGCATCTTCTGGATAAGCTTCCAATATGATGAGAATGATAACAGATCTGCCACTTGTGCAAAAGACAAGCAGTCTTTTACTGCATTTGACTTTATAAAATGTCGTTTTATTTGTTTAGAAAGCATATTTTAGATAAATGATCTGGGAACTGTAGTGTCAGACTGCCTTGTACTTTGAACATTTTGTATCTCGGGTTATCTGAGTCACATTTTAACATTTGTTAAATAGATACAAGAGCTACCTTTGAAATCTATTGGTATAAAGATATGTTAATTCACAATTTGCTAAGAGTTCTTCTTAATTTTTTACAACTAACACTTTTGCCATGCTCATAGTTGTCTTTCCTTCTGAAATATGTGACCATGTGTGACAGTAGTTCAGAAGCTCGTGTGTGTGTGTGTGTGTGTGTGTGTGTGTGTGTGTGTGTATGTATGTATATGTGAGTGGAGTGTCCAACAGTAAAATAGTATTGTATATCAGAGTGTATTTTTCTTTTCATAGGTTCTGTAAAGCAGCCTGATATCACATTAGTTTGTGGGTGAGGGAGTTTTGTAGTTACTTGAGCATTTTTTTGAATTTACAACCAAAGCCAGTAATTTATGAAACTTCTGTAAAACAGAAGTTTTTAATTTTCTCTAGAGACATATTTCACAAGTTTATGGATTAAGGTTTCTTACTTTTTAGAACACTTATTTAACCAGTCCAGGTTTCTGCAGTCTTGATTCTGTCACCTGACATGGTCCCATGTAATTAGACAATGCAATTGTATAATTGCTTGTTCTGATGACTTAAAATAGAAAAATAAGCTTCTCGAACTAAAGAGGCCTAAGTATCCTGCTTACAAGACGACTCCTTTACAGATTCCTGCCAGTGTTTAATTCTGTCTAGTTCCCGACTAAAGCCCATCACAGATGATCTCGCTGCTATAGTACCACCATCTTGAATGTTGGAAACACCATGCCCTACACCCTCATCTAGGTAAGTGGCCCTCCTGCTGAGATTGAGTGACATTATTTTTCAGAACTCATTCTTGCAATGAAGCCATTTTAGCTCTCTATGAGGAAATGTTCCTCTTCTAAGGCCCAAGAGAATGTGAAGGCATGACTTTGTGGCCATTGCTTTGTGAGTCTATTAACATCTGATAAATATAGAGAGAATGTACTTCCTGAATGATATTTGAGTATATCAGCCCAGCAATCTGAACAGAGTTGAATAAAATGTATGTGCTTTTCTTTGTCTTGTAAGGGGGAGTTAAGGTTCAGTGGTATCACACAGGAGCAAGGAGAGGCACACAAGTACTTCCTGTTGAAGTATTAGTGCATCTATTTGTTGTCTTGTTCATCAAAATACCTTCCAAGGCATATTATGCTAACAATTACTGATAAAACTGAAAGACTAAATTACCTACCCCAAGTTATGAATTTTTTTTATTTTCTTGCTTCATACATTATCCAAAATACTTAAATTTTTGTTCTCTTTTGCTTTTGGAAGCTTTTCAGTAGCCCTGGTCTGAGTTATGGTCTCCTGTTGTCTTATTGATGTGCTGATGAGTCTGTCCTGGTGTTTTCTGTTCATCCTTGGCCTCATTCTGAAGCTCTTGTGTACTTATATATTCTTTCAAAGTTTGTGCTTATATGATCTAGTATCAAAATACCAGCCACAAAGAATGGTTATTCCCCTCTTTGCTTACCAAATAAAAGCATCTATTGCTTTATTTAGTTTTGAATAATCTCCTTCTAATGTTTTTAGTCAAATCAAACATGTTAATTAATTATTCATATGAGTTCTGAGATATGACTCTGCTCCTTCTTGTCATTCGGAACAGTCTTGTGTTAAATCTTGACCACCGACCCTCCTGTACTTTCTTCTAGTTTGAGTACATAGCATTGCACTTTTTTTTGTGAAGTAAACCATAGTTAGCACCATCCCCATGCCATCTATCTTTTCTAGTAATTTGCAGTATTAGTGATTCTCACTATCAAATCCTTCCAGTCACCTTCGCCATCTTCCTGTTCTAGCACCATTTTATCCCTTTTCGAATTTTTACTGCAGCTGTTGGCTTTGCCTTTGCTGTGTTACAGCCTGCTTCCAAATAAAACTGGAGTGACCAGGTTATAATATTAGTCTAATCGTTTCTCTCCAGTTCAGCAGTACAAAATTAAGGGAGTTGTACATTAGCTTACAAGACAAGACCCCATGCTAGTGCTCCTCCCACGTCTGGACCCCACTACTCTTGCTTTCTTCTCCCCAGTAGCACCAGACTCTGGTGGTAGTTCTTCTTATAATTCTCTTTCATGGGGTGCACAATAACTCACTCCCTTGCCTGCTAGAAATGTTCTGACTTTAAAACTCCAATTGCGTGCCCCAGTTCCCTTTATTTCACTTCTTTGCCTTCTTGTAACTTTCTTTCTCCTTCATTCTTCATGTGTGTATGTGTTATCATGTACCTTCTCTCCCTAGAAAAGAGCTGTCACAAAGGTAGAGATGCACAGTGTTTGGTTCACAGCTGTATTTCTCTAACGGAGAGCACTAGTTGATGCTTAGTAAGCACAAAGACAGTGTTTGTTTGGATGAATGAATGCATTCCAGGGCTGTGGTTTTTCTGCATTTTGAGATAACATCAGATGTATTCATCACATAGTTTAATGGTTCCATAACACTTTATCATCTACTTATAAAATATTCTTTGTGTTTGGGAGCTCATGCTGTAAATAATAGTTTAGAACATCATTGTGAACTAAATAGGTCTTTCCTCCCAAGACACATGACACATGCATGTAGTTATTTTTTTTAATATGTTACTTTGCTAGAATTGTGCTTTTTTTTTTGAAGACTATAGACATTAGATATTTAAAGTCAAAGAGTTTATATAAATTTATCATCAGTGTATAAACACATGCAGCATCAGGCAGGTTCAGCAATGCATATTGGCATTGCTCTTACTTTAGGTGGACATGTTCATAAATTGAATTTAAGACATTATAATTTATAGTGAGATCCAACTCAGGTATAGTGCTTGCACCTACATACATCACAGTTCCACTGTTTCAGTGACTTTATGCTTTATAATTGGTAAATAGCATTACAGTACTGATAACACTGATCATGAATTTCTAAAAGAAAGACCAATATTCTTAAACAAATGCCAGGTATAATTAACAGCTGTATTTGCTGAGTGATGCTTCAGTTTTATAGCTGTACATTCATAGCAGTAAAAATCCTTTTAGTATTTAACGGTTTCCCTGGAAATAACTGTATTCTTGTGAGTCTAAAAGCCTAATCTTTCAGCCATATGTTTCCAATAGAAACAATTGTTTTAATGGCGTTAGAGGAAATTGTGTTTTATTAGAAGAACTCTTATAGTATCGATAGTCTATAGTATCTCATGCACTGTGGTGCTAATGCACAAAGATGGAGCCCCAGTGTTTTAATTAATTTTTATAATAATCATCTAGGATCAATTTAATATTTCCCTTGAATGCATGCTTTTCTCAGTCATTTTCATAGTAGTAGTCAAGACTAGATAAATTAGTAATAAAGGAATACAAGCCAAAGGCTTTTTTCTTAGTATTTGGATGTATGGATTAAATTTCCATATAGTGGAAAACTGTATCCATGGAGTGCATTCATGTGTTATGCATAACTTCTGCCCAAGTATTGATTTTTGTGGACTATGTATAAGAATTATGATCATGCCACAGCTGTCATCTTTGTGTGACGTTGTAGTAATGGCATCGCCATCTCCTTAGGGCCGTGGTACAGTATGTGAGGACAGTGCAGGGGCTTCTGTAACACAGGGTGTCCTTGGCCAAGACCTTAAAACACATGAGACTTGGTGCCGTCTTGACTGTCTTTCCGTCATTGAATTCGTTGGACTGAGGCAGAGTGAAGTAAATCTTTCTGTTAACAAATTTTCTACTCATGGTGCTTTTGGAGGAACTAGCCAGGTACTCAGGTTCTACTACAAAGAAAAGCATAGAACTTTCTTTATTATTGCTTTTTGAGCCTTAAATGTATTCATTCACTAGAGCCCTTCTTCATCTGTAAATATAAAAATATTGCTGTATTTTTCTTAATGGTTAAAAAAGGAAGAAAAAAGAAAACTAATGTACCATGAGAACATACCTGCTCGTTTGTGATATAAAGTAACAGTTTGGCAGTAGAGGTGTGTGAAATGTGCATTTATACATTTTTATTATAAGTCTCAAGTGTCACAACCATGCATTTTTCTATGACTGTCTCTGCTGTCCATTCTTGGGATAAATGAAAAGAAACTCCTGGAAATGGTAAATGTTTTACTTTGTCTTCCAGAATTTCCCTAAATTTCTTGCAGAGTACTTGTGTTTTTAAAGACAGAAGTCTCCTTCTCGAGGGACTATCATTCCTGTATTCAGAAACCTCCTTATTTACCTGTAGCACTACATTTTTACCTCTGAACCCCTCCCAGCCTTATCCAGTGTTGAGGGAGGTCAGCAGCTTTTAAATCTGAGCTAAGCATAAGTTTTGAGTATAAAACCTCTAAAAGATAATAAGTAAAATTACAGACACATCTTTGTAAGCTAATTTCTAAAAAGTGCCATGCTTTTGTCCTTCTGTGTGGGCTTTTGGCAATTTCCAGAGTCCAGTACTGCATAAGCTAGAAATTCCTGTGTGTTTCTTTTCTAATCTTTCTTTCTGCAAAGATAAGACTCTTCCAGAATAGATAGAATAGATGGGAATTTCATGTCTTTGGTTGTTGCATGCAGGTACTCTAGTCTATTCTTATTTGATCATAAACTGGAGAAAACTTGTGACTGAAATAACATAAAAAGTAACATAGGTCCTTGTGTCAGACTTTGAGTTTGCTTTTTCTGTTGCTGGAAGGTAAGCTTGACTCAGTGATGTGATGTGTGGAGTCACACTGAGTGTTTGCTGTGCAGCAGAAAACTAATGGAAACATTCACTTGGGGAAAGACAAATGGTGTTAGATGGGAAAACACACCATGAATTGCAAATGGAGCTGAGTTAATTTGTTGCTACAGTAGTGTTGCCCTACTGTTAAATGAAGGCTGTGTAATTATCTTGCTGGCAGAGATAATGTCAAAACCTCATTTCTCCTTACATGCCTCGTTTTTACATGAGGGCTAATTGAGCTGCAAGGTGACAACCGATTAGATGTGGCCATCATCTGGGTCTCTTGCTCAGTTTGCAAATAACACTACCCCTCTTTTAAAGTGAGGGCTTTTTTTTTTTTTTTTTTTTTTAATCGGATGTGAAGTAAGATATTGAAGAAATTTTTAAAATTCTTGTGTAATTCACAGTACCTCCTACTGTTTGCAGATTATCTTGGAATAAATGAACCTTTTTTTGTTGTTGCTGTTGTTTTTGCTTTTTGAGACAGGGTTTTCCTGGCTCTCCTGGAACTCACTCTGTGGACCAGGCTGGCCTCGAACTCAGATCCACCTGTCTCTGCTGGGATGAAAGGTGTTTGCCCAACTAAATGAACCATCTTATACATAACTTCTCTTTAGTTTCCTGACCTCTGTGCACCATAGATAAAGAAACATTTTTGTAAGAATATTATACTGTTATTCAGTCAAAAGTTATTTGATTTCTGGTTCTTAGTTTCTGAAAGTACAACTTTTTAGAGGTGAAAATAAGATGTCTGAAGTTAAGGTAACAAGAAAATATACTTTACTGATGTCAATCCAATTGATATTTAGATTCCTTCTGTTGGGATATCTAAAACTACTGCAAATCTTTTCTTTCTCATAGTCATGGTGTCTTGTTAATTTAGGAGTCTTCCTGGAGAAGGTAGAATTTTAGACCTAAACTTTTCTATTAAGTGTCCCAGGAGGTAAGTGATGAACAGTGGGGCTGTCTATTTCTGATGCTCCTGAAGAGAAGCTGGACACAACTCGTTCCCTCAAGGGAAAGGTTCATAGTGACTGTATGCCTTCAAGTTCCAATGCGTCAGCAAATAAATGACTGTTCCATTGGGAGAAGTTCTCAGCTTAAAGTAGTTCTACAGAGGATCTAATGCCAGATTTTTTTAAAAGCTTTTTTATTTTCTATAGTTACCTCTGCTCGCCCTCCTTTTCCCTCCTCCCAGTCTCTCCCAGTCCTCCCTCAGCCTCCCCCCATATATCCCCCCATTCATTCCCTAAGAAGGGCAAGTTATGTCAATTCATATTCTTAACAGCAGGTACATTTTCTTTGTCCCAGACATAGCAGTTTCCCAGCTCTGTTCCATGAAGGCAGAATTTGTCCTACGAGCAGTTCCCAAATAAACACATTGAGATTATAAATGATCAGCCAATAGCTTAGGCTTGTTTTTTAACTAGTTTTTACAACCTAAACTAAACTATATTTCTTCTCTAACTTCTACAACGTGGCTCATTGCCTGTTACCTCATTTTGTACATGTCCTGCTTCTTCTGTGTCTGGCTAGCAACTCCTCCTTCCAGCATTCTCTATTTGGCTCTCCCACCTAACCTTGTCCTGTTCAGCTGTTAACCAGTCAGTTTCTTTATTAAACCAGTCACAATGACATATATTCACACAGTGTAAAGGAATATTCCACACCTTTGTCCCCTTGAATTGCCTCAGACCCAGCAGAAAGTGCCAGCATGGTTAAGAGAGTAGGTATCCAGCCTGGCACTAGTCACAGTACTTATACAGCCTAGATTCTAAGCAGGATTGTTTACTTAGAAAATTTCCACTGGCTCAAAAGTTGCAAACTACTGACTGTGCTCTGCCCTGTGCATAGTTGTTATCAACAACATACTGATACATACTGGCTGTACATGTACATATGAACTTAGCAGCCTAGTTCTGCATATGAGCACAGGATGAGCTATGTTCCTTCAGTGCTGTCTGCTTCTAAGCTATTCATTTCCTCCCCAGGCACTATAGCATGTGTATGGGTCATTTGGAATTGCTGGAGTTAAGCCTGCTTCCTGGAGCACAAGGGCAGTCCAGTACCATGGAACTTCATAGAGAGGATACAAATTAGATGTTAATGTGCCTGACTAATGAAGTATCAGAATTCTAACATATCTGCTGAATAAATTCAGGTTGGAACCATTTTCTGTAAAGAAGCATGTCTTGTCCTTCAGAGCCTGGCATTGCCCAGTGAGAACCTCTGTCTTAGTTGTAGAAGTAAGGCCAGTACCCAGCCTCACCTTCCCTCTCAGAAGAGCCTGAGCTTCATGCTCCTTGTTGTACCGCCTGCTCTTCAGGGATGAAGGTGAATCTGATGATTTAATTCGCAAAGCTTAATTTTATCATATTTCCTATCATGCTCAAATGAAGTTTAGACTTAGTGAGCCTTTTTTTTCTGTGTTATAAAAATGCCCTTACCATAGACAAGCCAACTTTTACAGATCTTAACAATAGAGTTGTCTTAAAGAAAAAGTGAAAATGAGAGTAGTAACTAACCAGTACTCAAGGAAAATTATACTCTCTGTAAATCAGTGGTGTTTTACCCCTGGCAGTTCCTCCAGCATAACAGACACATAGTTGTTCCTAGCTCTTCAGATAGGGCAGCAAGACCACTGAGCACTCTAGGGTGCCCATACTATGTATGTTCTTGTAGGAGATAGTTCTCTGTCCCAGGTGTCAGCACCACAGGTCTCTAACAAAGAACATATAGAACGGATTCATAATTGCTTCTCCATTAAAAAAAGTTTGCATTCTACATAGTCTCATGTTTTGTTTGATAGCGCACAATTTTGATTTTAAAAGTGTGTGTGTGTATAAACAGGCTGACAGTTTTTTTCTAATGTTTGGAAAATGTTGAAACCTGGTTTTTTAGTCATTTAGCATTTCTTGAACTTTTTGAATTCCAGATTCTAATGATTAAAGAGAAAAATAATCCCAAGAACTGACATTCTGTGGTGAATAAAGTCATACTGACTCCCACAGCCATTCATTGATAACTGTGGTAGTGGTTAGCACAGAACACTGTTGGTACAAATAAAAAGGCATATAATATATACTGGCTGTGAGTGCAGAGAGAAAGTGCATGATGAACTGGCTGGTGGGGGGGTGCCCCTATAAACAGTGTGTAAAAGAGAGAAGGAGATAGGCTAGGAGACACTGCAGCCCATAGGAGACATATGGCTCAGGGTAGAGCTCCTTTTCAGGATTCCTATCTATCTTTCCATGCTTCCTTGTGCGTGCCTCTCAGACTCTGTCTGTCACTTGCTATCAATACTGAGCCTGTGCTGTCTAGTTTCCCCAACTATACTGGGACTGATAGCGTCCATCCAATTCCTTGTCATTTCTCTCATTTCCCCCAAGCTTGAGGTCTCTTGAGATTATGTTGCTGCTTGCTCTCACTAAACCAGTCCTTAGTCTTTCTACCTTTGCACTCCCTTGAGCCAACATGTGTTTGTCAGACTATGATGTGGGTAATTGTCTTAAAAAATACACACAAAGTGGACAGTAGAAATAAGTCTCCTTGTACTGTGAAGGCTGAAGCAGGAGGATAATGATTTTAGGTTAGCCTGGGTGACATAGTCAGATCCTATTGCACATACAAATACAAAACAAAAGATACCACAAAATTATCTTCTTGACCATTAAGGAGCTAGACTGAGAGCTTCTGATTTGTCTGGCTTAGTGAATGACCATGAATCATTTATTTTTACTGTATGAAATATGGAAGGTATGGGACTGTCTGCTGCCTGCCCAGGGAGGGGATGGGGAGTTGTGGAGAAGAAAGAATGACCTGATGTGGCAGGAAAGGGAAAGGGACCTTGAATAAGGATATACAAGGATAGAAAGTGTGACTTCTTTGTTCATAATAATAATAATAAAAAAGAAAAAAGAAATGTGGAAAGTATACAAAGGAATGCTACAAAATTTAGTTTTTAAAGACAGGAATTAGATAGTTGGACTGTGAGCTTCTAAGGTAAACACTGACTTGTGTGTGGTTAGCTAGATTTGTGGGATACTTGATGACAATGGCAAGTAATTTGATACTTTATTTATTCCTTGTGCTTCTCAAAGGATTTGCTGTAAAATTCACATGACTTCAGTGTTATACTACTGTATATTAACTAAGGTGCTAAATATTAAAATGTATTGCCTATATTACATACAGATATCCTTCAGCAGTGATTATTGGTACTGAACAGATGAGGTAATTTCATCCTCAGAAAGATAACGATTTGTTCAAGGCTGAGCAACCAGATGTTCTTGACTTGCATTTTTAACCATTTTCTGTATATGCATGTGACCCTAAATTTTGTACCTTTCTAAAATAATCTAAAGCATTATAAATAATTAGCATCGTGTTAGATGTGAAATTGATGTGATAACATAAAAATGCTTTGGAGGAGTCAGTATTTAGAAAAATCAATGACTTGAGAATTGTTAAGATATGGATTGCAATCAGAAGCATGTTATAAATGATCTTAAGGCTACAGTTTATTAACTTATTAAAGGGTAATAAAGTTTATTTCAGCTTATTTTATGGTATGAAGATCATGCAGTGAATTTTTTTTTTTTTACGATTTCAAAATATATTGAAAGGTACATTAATAGATGCTTTAGTTCAGGGATAGAGAGATAAACTAAAAGAACAAGAAATTAAAAAGAGACACTCGAGTAGTACACCTGACATATAATGAAGGTGATAGTACCAATCAGGATAAAAGGAATGCACTCTTTAATAAAAGATGAAGGAACAATCAGTTATCCATATGAGAGAATTGAAATTGGAATCAGTGTCTCATAGCACATGGAAGAATTGATGCCAAGTGAGTTAAACACACCAACAAAAAAAGCAAAGCTACACCACTTTTAGAATACACATTTTAGGTAGATTAACATAAAATGCTAATAGAACATTCTTAGGACAAAACAAAAAAATTTAAACATGAATAGCTTGATATGTTCAATCATATTAGAATTAAGAGCTTAAATTTTTAATAATAAAAGTACTAACACATAAAGCTACTGAAGAAACATTTCATAACAGTAAATAACTCTTAGATGGACTTAAAGACAGTGTCAGACATCTTCCAAATGAAGGAGCATAGTGGTCTATTAATGTGAAATTTGTTTGACATGGGGAACTGGACTTGAAATGACAGTGAAACACTTTGTCATGCTCAGCAGATTGCTAAAAGATAGAAACAGAATGTATAGTTGTTATCTAGATAGGGGTAGCAAGAGCCTTGGAATGGTTCTAGGGGGGTATGATGATGTGTCTACTTCAGAACCAGACAAGCAGCCTGTGAAAGTACAGGCCTCGCACTTCACTATGGCCCACACGCCACATCTCTAGAAAAACTTGTGCTAGGAAATAAATGTCTTTAGAGGTAATCACCGTAGTACTATAGAACTTTACTTAAGATGCCATGTATGTGAATTCACAGGAGAATTTACTCATTGAAATATTAAAATGTAATGGGAAAAGCCAAACCAAACCCTACAGCTACATGCATCACATTAATGAATCTCATGCTGTAATATTGGAAGAACTGAAGATGTAGAATAACAACACGTGCAGTGTAATTTCATTTGTTAACACTTCAAGATTGGCAGTTTTAATGATGGATCACAGCTCTACTAAAAACCAACAAATAAAAAAATGGATACATTTTGGTTTAGATAGTATCTTTTCCTTAAAGGAAGGAAAAGCTGTAAGTTTGACAGGCAATAGAGAGGGGGAGTCTAGTGTGTTAATTCTGACATTGGCATGGCTTTCTAGTTCATAAACTAGAAACTATGTGGGTTTTCATACAGCCTCAAACATGTAAACTCTAATTTACAGCCGAAAAAAATCAGAACAGTGGACAATATGATTTTGATACATACTTGGACAGGGCAGAGTTAAGCTTGCTTGGAAAAAAATAAAAGATGTGAATCAATTTATTATATAATCCCAGAATCTACTCAGTAATCACACACAAAAAAAGTCATCCGTAAGATTTTTAAGATGCCTGTTTGTACTTAGCTGTTGTGTGTCTCAGAATAAAGACTTAAGATCAGACAAAGCTCTCCCTTCTCTGTGAAGTAGATACACCATTAACTCTGTACCTGCCTTATACAGTTGGGAGACTGGGCATGAAAGAGAAGTTGGAAAGCTCATATATGACACTGGGTGCTAGTCACAGATGTCTGTGGGATACCACCTGCAACTCCCTTCTCTGTTGCTGATCTCTCCTCTGGGCACTGTAAGGGCTGATCTAAAAATTATAGGTCATTCTTTTAATCTATTGTCTGATTAGCTGCTGGGTTGCAGACTTTTTGCACATCAGGTGTTAAAGTGGACAAGAGGGACAATAAGGAGAAGAAAAGCATCACATCACCCCCTGTTGCTCTCCATGGTGACAGTAAGCTGTTGCTTTACTTCATGTTAGTTACATGTTATTGAATGGAAATCCTTGTGGATATTCCCCACAACCCCTTTTTTTAAAAACTCATTTTTACTTTATTATTTCCCTAAAGTTGGTCAAAGTACCAACTAAACTAGAACCAGACATCTAAGTGAAATTATGTTTCTTTCAAATCTGGTGTTCCTAGGGGGAGCAGACTCTCCATTAGAACTGACTTTAGGGCAAAGGTAGTGATCTACCACAGCAATGCACAAAGAAACACTTATGCTAGAATTTGCAGGCAGAAACTTCCCACCCAGAGTTTTGACTATGCTGTAACCTTATAAAGTGAAACCATTGAATATCATTATTGTCTGAGAAGTAAGATAACACACAGATAATCTTTCAAAAAAAGCTGGGATTTTTTATTAAATTATGATAGTGACTTACCTTTTTCTGCATTACTTGCCATGCTGACTTTTCAAAGAACTTGTAACAAAAAAATACTATCTCAGTAAATCTTGGTTTTAGAAATCCATTAGCAGCAAGGATGTAACAACTAAGTAATGGCATAATATCAAGCAGGAAAATATTCAGAAGCCGTAAATTCTTAAGCCATCTATACCCTGAGCAAACTGGCATATGAGTCATGTGCTTTTAGGAAAGTGGAAATCATGTAAGCTACTACCTTCTGTGGCTTGGCTGTAAAACTTGAGAGTCGGTAGTTCAGGCAAAAGATCTGAAAATCTCTGCCACTCTTTTGCAGACAAATGAAAAAATAAAACTAGTAATCATAGAACAAAAGACATTTTAATATAATGCATGATCATGTTCATTATTGTCCCCCCCCCTTTTATGGTAGGTAATATCCAAATCAAAAATGAATGAGGATTTTTTTTTTTTAGAAGTAAAGCAAAATCAAATCCTCACATTTGATTTTAATTATTTTGCAAGTATTACCAAAGCATAGTTTTTAATGTATTGGAATTTACATAGCTTATAGTCTCCCTGCTTTCAAAATATTGGACAGACTGGTTTAAATGACACAGTTTGGAAGATTGTGTTAGAGTGGGTTTTCTCCTTTCAGTACTTAGTACCTATATCCTTTACAGGAGGAACTGTAATGTTGGTTCACATTGTAGTGGCTCTGGAAGTTTGATTGCTTACTCTCTGTGACTGTAATCTTTCAGTGTTTGCTTTAGTTCAGGCTGTACTAGAGATAGAATTTAATCAATTTCCAAGAAAATAGCATTGTTAATGTGATGACCTGAGATGCAAGTACAGAAAGGGCTTTACTTCGTATCCCAAAAGCTGCACTGAACTGCCCTCACTAGTGACCTCATAATTTCCAGAAGCAGGTGGACGTGGCAATTATAGCTTCGGCCACTATCTTGAACTTTCTGTACTAGGTGATGAATTGCAAATGGCTAGACCCTGTGCACAACAATAAGCTGAAATAAATCTTCAATATGTAATAATGACAAGACAGAAAGACTGGCAGCTATAACAAGGCTCTTGTTGTCGCCCACTTCACTGTAGCCTTGATATCCATCATTATCAGCTGAAGCTAGCTCAGGAACTGGACAAGAAGGTCTGAAGAAGGATGAGTTGTTTGCACTGAAGCGTCCAGTTGGTCCCATCTGGACGAGAGTAAATGGGATTTTTTTTTTTTCTGTGCCTGTTTACTAGGCCAGAGCTGTCCATCATTTTAGGCAGGTATCTGATCACTTTATGCTGGGGGACAATATGGCTTTATATGGGTATGGTTCTCTGTTACCTTAATATTACATTTTTACTGTTTGGAAGATTTTAGTTACTTTTAAGCTGTGTACAAATCCTATTCTGTTTCAGAAAACTAAGCTAATGATTTTTTTTCTATTAATGGCAAGCAATTTCTCCAAGAACATGATTTTAATCCAGTATGAATCACTGTTTAAATCTGTGTTCTGAGTCATTTGCATTTCCTTTGTCAAATATGAATATTATTTATTTCTTCAGTGCCATTCAAATTACCATTTTTAATTTTCAGAATAATAAGGTAGACAGACCACAAATTATTTTGGAATGCTAAGCTTAGGTTTAAGCTCTATCTAATGTTCTCTAAATTCCATGTGATTGTTGATATATATAGTAGGTATATTCTTCCTGCCTTGTGCCGTTCTGTCAAAAACTGAGAAATATTTAATTTAAAATAAAGCAATATTCTCTTGATCCTTCAACATTCTTTGTGATAACAATAAACTATATGATTCTTGAACTTATTGGTCTGAAGAGGCACACCAATTTAAAAAATTGGACTAGATCTGCTTTTTTGGTATCAGGACATTTTATAATGCACATTTGCAGGTGTAGAAACTCACGTTTCCTAGTTCCCTAACTGTTACTGTTGACCATAGCCATCTTTATAAACCTTACAAGCATCTTCGAGGGTGGTTTTTATTACCTATTGTTGCTTATTTTCTACCTTGTAAGAGAAACAGTTATATATAAGCATTTCTTAACATTTTTATATTTAATGTTTGTCTTTTAATAAATGAACTTGTTATTGATAGTACAATCCTTTGGGCACTTTGCCTGTTGATTTATGATGTTTCTGTTATTATCATTAAATATATTTGTATATAAACCAATCATTACTTAATTCAGACTCAGTCCTCTGATATGATGAAAAGATAAGGCTCTTGAGGTTTATGTTTCCTGAAAATACAGGTTCGCTTCCAGAGTTCAGGCCAACTGACACACCATCGTTCATTTTGTCTTTGCCTCGTAATAAATCTTTAGGCCTTGAGGCACCAGACTCATGCAGATTTCTTTGCATTTTAGTGTCTAGATGGAATAACAACTTCCAGTTCCAATGCTAGAGCATATTGTATTTCATCTCTGTAGACCCAGCTTTACCCAGTAGTGACCACATGAAAATACATGTCAAGATCACTGTTTGCTCATATTGGAACTTAAGCAATTTGTTTTCAGACTGTGAGCAGTTTCAGCCTATTTTTGGAACCCCTTTGTGGCCTGACCATTCTTTCCAGTGTAATTTATGGTGGCACTGTAACATATGGACTTTTCATCACTGTCCAGTCCCAATTCTCAGCAGAGCCCAGACTCTTCTCTCTCTGCCCTCCTGTGGCTCCATCTACCACCTTCACTGCCTCTGGAGCAGGTACAGCAGCCTGAAATTTGTATGAGGCCATATAGACCTTCAGCTAGAAGAGTTACTAAATTTAATAGAATGGAAATGCAGTTTGAGTAGCATATGTATATGTGTGGCTATGTCATATGAACCTGTTTCTAGAATTCAGTGCACAGTAGGTGAAGTTTTTTGTGGGATCCTGTGCTTCAGCAGCTAGTAAGACACACATACCAGCTTGGCTAGGCAGAAGGTGTTGGGGAGTCCTGTTAAAATGAGATATTAATTAGTATTTTTCTTTGTTTTTTAGCAGCGCTATTGATCTTTAATGATGTCCATTACTTTCTGAGGCATCTAAGACTAATTCTGGAAGCTAGTTAAATGACACCCAGGTGATAGATACTACATGACACTAGGTGTTTCACTGTCTGACACGGTGCAGGCTCCAACTCCTCCAAATCCTAGTTTCCCTTTGTAAACCAGCTGCATCCTACTAACTTCCCTACTTCATTTTACTGGGGTAGTGGGTATAAACTGCTTAATCTGTCACATTATTTTTAAAAGCTTTCAAATGGTGTTGTCATCAAACATAGGGGTGTGTGTGTGTGTGTGTGTGTGTGTGTGTGTGTGTGTGCGTGCGCGCTCACACATTTGTTTCCCTCAGTTCATGGACTTGATTGCTAAAGCATTTGAGAACGAGTGAGTTTTTTTGCTACTTTTTGCTGGGTTGAACCTAAACACAAGAGGTCTGGGTGCTTTGAATTCCTAACTCTTTAGCTGAGGTGGTCGACTTTGCTCTGGATACTCCTGGAGATTGAGTTAAGGGAAAAGTAGCAGAGTGCCACCTCAGGCTTGAACCCCCGCAAGCTGCTAGCTAGGGTGCTGGACTTTACATTTCTAGCAAGTGCCCAGGTGATGCTATTACTTGTATTAACCTGATCATGAGACAGAGTCAGTCCGTCCTGCCATGAGTATGCACTGAAGGAACTCTGGAGATGCTGTGCTGTTGAGCACACACACAGGGCCTGACCTCCCAGCTTGTTCTGTCTCTTATTAACCATCCCTATCTTCTAGGTCACTCTAGGCTTCTCTCTTTCATAGTTGATTTCTGAAAACATCTTAGGTCCCTAATTAACCTAAAGTTTCTAGAATGATTTTGATTTCAAGTTATGAATTTAAACAAATGTGTAATCTAATCTGTATATCTGCATAAGCAGAAATTTTCTGTAAAGTGTGTGATTGCGTGATGTAGCTATACCTAATAATCACATAATTACATCTTAATTAATCCATGTCTTTTGCCTCCCTACATATATTTAAATAATTATATTAGTGTAACACATAATCACAACAAGTACATACCACTGGCTCTAGGCCCTTGTCCTTCAAAAATTTCCAAATGTGTGTCTTTGATTTCAGCTTTTACACCAGTCCCACCTCTCAGATCAAGTCCTCCTAGAGAGTCTGGATTTCTACCGTGTCTGGTAGAACAGCTTGATGACAGCCTCTAAGTGGAGACTTAGCCCAGGGTCACTGCTTTGGATTTTTGCCTTCTTGTGTACCTCTTCTGACATTCCCTCCGTTAGAAGCATGTACAGATTTCATCCTCCTTTTGTCTCACTTTACTCTTCCCTGAGCCTCTTAAGTGAAAACATAGGAACATCAACTGTTCTGCACTTCAGGTGTAATAGTCCCTTGGAAATGACCTGAGCCCTTGTACCTGCTGTCATCCCCCTCTTAGGCAAGTTTGCTGGTCATCCATTGTCCTACCACACTTACCATATAATTAGGTTGTATAATTGGACCAGCTCTGTAGATCAGAGGTTGACCAGATCCTATCCACAGCCTTGGACTAAGTGGCATGCTTGTGATTGGTCCCAGGAATGGCCAGGAGTAAGCCAGAGAAATGGAGACAGCATTGGAGCCTTTCCTATGGCAAAAAGTCAGGGTCTCATTTACTCAGAGGAGAAAGGGTTGCTCGTGCCCAGCCATAGTCAACTCACATCTAGATCTCTTACTTCGTACTGTATAGTCCTGACCCTCTCGTCCTCAGCTCATAAGCTAATATACTCTACTTAGAAGATTTTACCTAAAAGGTTCTTTCATCATTTTCAATGATTTAGTTTTTGAGATTATTATAAATACATTTTCACCTTCCTTTTTTTCCTCTCCTGCATGTACTAAGAAAGGAATAAAATTTCCTCTGTATTTATGCATTCAGAATTGCCAGTTTCTAGCCCTACTAAAGTTGAATGAACTGTGGAAGCTAAACTCTGTTTTTTTCTTCATGTACACTAAGTTGTAAAACTTGCTTTAAAAAAAAAATAGAATGATCTTTTCTAAAATCAAGGACTTTCTGTAATTATCGTGCTTTGAGAGACTTCACTTGTCAGACCCCTAGTGACTCACAGGACTATACTTTTGAAACGTGTGACGGGACAGCTGGACACACCGGGGGAGGGGGACACAACAAGAGGACACATGACCTCTACCCACTGCTGATTGTCTGAGTAAGAGCAGACCTGTATAGTCATGGAAATTTGAATGGAGCACTTGTTTAGAGCATCCTCTACCAAGGAAAGAACTTAGAACAACCACAAGCCAGTTCTCAGTGCTGACACTGATGTGTACACAGGGTTCCATCAGGTTGGAATTGTGTCCCATCTGACATAGAGAGAGGAAGGAACAGGTACCTTTGTTTTATCCTCATAAGCAGAGTTCCAATATTCTCTCTGGAGCCTCTTTTATTACAACTAAAAACAAAGGTTGAGTGGTGCACTTATACTTGAGACTCATCTGAAGAGGCTGTGAAAGCCACAGGTATGACATGATACTTTAGAGACTTAAGAAGAAATTCATTTTCCCTTCAGCTACACCATCCT
The DNA here is from genome assembly GCA_004025045.1 of Sigmodon hispidus. Classification (NCBI taxonomy): domain Eukaryota; kingdom Metazoa; phylum Chordata; class Mammalia; order Rodentia; family Cricetidae; genus Sigmodon; species Sigmodon hispidus. The sequence goes on from PVIH01000599.1 coordinate 121,763, forward strand.
AGGAAAACTGCCTTCCAGCTGTGTTGATACTCAGCTCTTGCCTCCAGATTATTAATTTTAATCTAAAGGTGCACTTTTAATGTTCTACTTTTCCCAATCAGTCTATCGCAGGACAGTTTGAATATTTCTCAGGGAGCAGAATCAGAATGGGTCCCCTTAGAAACAAGCTGTTTTGTGAACCCTGTGTGCTTTGTTTGTTGACAACAGTCATCATTTCCTATCTTGCTCAAAGCAGGTGCTTTGGTATGGGAGAGATGGAGAAAGGGAGGGGAAAGAGTAAGCAAGAGGCTGCTCTCCATTGCCACCGCAATGTGATGTCCACTGTGCTCCCACCTTTCATCATGATGCTGCCTGCCATCGGCCTAAGCTCTGACTACAGGGCGGGCAGCACCCAGCAGCCACTGCACGGAAGGTGCCCAGCTCAGCCTGCCTGCCCTGCCTTCTGTTCTCTGTTCCCTTCCCTCCCACTTCCCTGTCTTCCTTCTCTTAAAGGTCAGTGTAAAGGCCACTGTGATTACATCCTCATCAGGCTTTCCTCGTCTACTGTAGGACTCACTGAGATCATCATTTCATATTAGAGTCACTACCTTCCCAAACTTTGATGAAAAGAATACAGAACAAAAACAACAAAAAATGGAATTCTAATGGAAGTTTTTAAAAATCTCTGGTTGAAACTGATATGCTAATTTTTATTCTCAGCAATTTTTACCCAACATATATACTCAAAACCAAATGATTCTACTAAAAGTACTTAGTAGGTCAAAGATACGATAGGCAGAGATGTATATTTATTTAGCTTTTATATATAAATATGTATAAAAACAAATTGTAAAGTAGTCATGAAATCAAGCCTTTGGGCTTTATCTGCTGCCATTGTTCCCAGGTCTGAAGCCCTCACCATGACTGCACCAATAAAGCCTTCCCTAAGTACATAAAGGCCCTGATCCCTAAGATTTTTATTGCCAGCCACACATACAGAGCTGCAAATTGCCTTGTTTCAGATTTATTATGTATTACTCCAGAAATTCTATAAAGATCAAAAGAACTGATTACAATGTTGACCTTTGCATTAACTCATCTGAATTTAAATTCGAGTGTTTGATTTGGGAAAATAAGTCCATTTATCATAGGTCTGCTACTGAGGGGATTGTGCTGCACTGATTGGGAGTGCTGAGACCAAATTTATTTATTGAGCGTGGGCTCGAAAATTGTTTGTAGGACAAGAGGAACAAAAGTTTGACCTGCAGTTGTGTGCCACCAGGGAAGCACTGGGCACTGCCCTTCCAAATGCAGAGTACTTGGTCCATTTCAGTCTTGTTGATAGAGTCTCCTGCTATTAACTTCAGAAAATATATACTTTTTTAATCATATAAAACATCCCTGAGTTTAAAGTTAGCAACCCTTTTCTTACTAAAATAGACAACTTTTCTTTCCAGGGAAACCCCGTGTTTATAAGATATTGGCATGCTCTCCATCCTGAAGTTAACTTAATACATTAATCAGAACTCACACTTCCCATGGTTTTGCTTTTTGATTTACTAAGAAGCTATCTGTAGTAGTTCCTTGATGTACAGAATTGTGGATTCAATTAATTTTCACCTCCTGAACTGTTGCATTGTGGACACACAAAATCCAGAATTTAATTGCATGAAATATACCTCCTCCCAAACTGTAAATCTTGTCCATATTAATATTTCTTCTTGCCTTCCCTCAATACTGATAGAGTATTAGAGAGTAATTGGACAAAGGAAGCAGTATGACAGTCATCTCCACCATGGGCATATCTATCCCTAAATTCCCATGCTCTTTGATAGTGTAGAACATCCATAACCATGCAGGTAGGACTCAGCCCTGCTCACTGTAGTAATGATGGATGTAACAACCCAGAGTAGCCTCAAGGGCCTATAGTTGGGTAGAGGGGAAGACATTCTGGCTTAAGATTTATATCCATCTTGATACTAGGATTCAGCTTTCTGTTCTTCATGGTGACTAACCTTCAAACTCCAGCCATGGGGAGGCCAGGAGTATTTAGCATTTGCTAAGATTCAGTGAACAGAAGGAAAACAATTGCAATATTCCCTTGACATTTACAAGATTTTCACCTTGTGACCTGTGTGCATCTTAAACTAGGAAAATACAACGAAGCATATTATTTTCCTCCCATTTGGCCTTTCACCCTGTTTGTGATGTGAGTGTGTGCATGTATGTGGAAGTCAGAGGTCAGTGTCAAGTGTCTTATTGTTCTGGACCTTATTTTTTGAAAATTCGCTTCTCACTGGAGCTGGTACTCACTCATTGGCCAGGGTACTGAGTGAGCTCCAGGGTCCTTGGTCTAGGCCAGCATTAGGTTCACAGATGTGTACCTTTATACCTGGCTTTTTATGTGAGTGTTGAGGATCCATACTCAGATTTGATGATTGCACATCAAGCCGTTTACCCACTGTGTCATTTCCCCATTCCTTCTCAGACCATAAATGATTCTATACACATAGGGCTAAATAACTTGTAGAGCTGATAGAATTAAATTCTGCCACTAAAATAAACTAAAATAAACCATCTGACATCAATTTAGTAACATTAGCCTATGGAGGGAGCTGCACATGAATTTTACAAAGTGTTGGGACAACATCTCCAGCTCATTTTTCATGAGCTCACTATGTGTTTCTGTCTTAAAAAGCAGAGGTGATTTTAACAGCTCCTTCCAAGTTCTCAAATAAGTATTCTTATAGGACATTTTGATTTCAAAAAAAAAATTTAAAACAGAAGGAAAAGAAACAAAAGGTCAGACTTTCCAGTTTTGAGATCTACATGAACTCATGTGAGGCAAAATCAGTTTGTTTTAATACAGGAAGATGGGGCTGAGATAAAGGTTTTGTATGTGTGTCATTGTCATGCAGTCTGGAAAGAGCTGGTGTCTGCATGTGAAAGATAACCGTCTGTAAACCTGAGTAGTGTGGCCTGCATGTCAGTAAAACCTACTTACAAATCTGTAAAAGAAGCTTCTTAATTTCTTTGAAATTGACAGAAATTGATTAGCAGCAAGAAATCCTTGAAGGAAGGAATATCTGCAGCATTGGCAATATGAATTTCTCAGTATTCTTTAAACTAATGGATATAGTTACCAGAAGTATTTCACCTTCTCTTATTTAGTTGTTTAAATAGGCATTGTGTCTGAGTGCCTTAATTTACTTTGATGAATTAGCCTCTTCTTTCCACCATCCTTGTCCTATAAGCTTGATTATGTTTTCATTCTTGAGCAGCATAAAGCAAGTGAGGAGAGCCAGACTGTTACAGGGAGAGAGTCACTGCTGTCAGTGTGATGAGGTAGCCTTTCACATGCTTGTCCATCTTAGCTCTCTTGAACTACCTAACTTCAACTCAACAAATATTTTCAATGCCTACTATGTACAGATACTGTCTTAAATAACCTTGGTAGAAAAAAATTAATTGAAAGAGGCCCATGGCAAAGCCAAATAGACAGCTGCATAATCTACTGTGTGTTTGTCAGTACTCGGGTATAGAGGAGTGAGGGGATTCAGAGAAGACAAAGGGATTCTTTCATCTCTAATCTGTTTAACAATAGTCTTCAAACTCAACACAATTGGATGATTTTCATAAAATATTTTAGAGAAAATGTTTTTATTTCTTAATTTATATTTAAAATGAGGTCTGATGGTTAAAAGTGGCATATAGGTTATACCTCTTGATTTTTATGAACAGTAGTTATTAAGGATTTAGTGTATTCATAGTAGTTATCACGTAGTGTTGAAACAGTTTTCTGGCCCGGACATTCCGAGCATGAACCAGAGGTTTGGACTCACTCTCAGCTTCACTTGGCCTGAAATAATCACACACACACTTGTGTTATTTTTATGCTCATTAGCCTAGGGCCCAGTCATATAGCTTGCTAACTCTTTACCCTTAAACTACCCCATTATTCTTATCCTGTTTGGCCATGTGGCTCAGTACCTTTTCTCAGAGCAGCATTTCAGCTTCTTTCTTTTGCATCATCTCCTAGCATCTCTGTGGCGTCTGTCTATAATGACTGTGTCTGGTGTCTGGTCTGCTCTGAGATTTTTCCCAGTCTGGTACCATACTTCCTGTCTGCCTTCAGCCAATCAGAATTTTTATTTAAACTAGTAGGTAGGACAAATATTTACAACATGCCATAATCCCACTACAGGGTAAAGACTTTGTAATAAATTGAAAGTAAGCCATTAACATCAGTCATATAGTGTTCACCCTAATCACACCAGGTTTCAAAGAAGTCAAAGCAAAATGTGGGCTCCAGAAAAGAAATGAGAAGTTTACTACTGTTATACCTGGATAGATAGCAGATAGTAGAAGTGCGGCTAGCTCAGAAGGACAAATGAGAGGCCAGTGAACGTGAACTTGGAGGAAGACAGGGACAACTCCAGTACATAGGTTTTGAAGAAATATCCATGTGTGCTAGGCTGTATAAGTTTTGTGTTTGAAGCCTTACAGAAAACCTGTGAGGTCTGCGTTAGGTACGGCTTAAGGGTAACCCTGCAGCATGAAGTGCCACCCAGAACTGGGCTGCATAGTTACTCTGGAAGAAGCATACTGCTAGCATCCTAAGATGTTTCTGTGCAAACTTTTAGTCCCAGCTGCTCACGAGCTGAAGCTGGAAAATTGCTTAAGCTCAAAGTTAGGGCCAGTTTGGAAAACACAGGGAGGCTCCCAGCACAACAAAGTGAAAATAAATTGTAAAAATAGGAGACTTTCACATATGAAAGATTTTACTTCTTTCTTCCCACTATGTAGTAGTAACTTAAATGATTCACAAATTCTCTTGCATATGAGACTAGAAAAAAGCAGAACAATGCTGAAAACAAAGTAGAAATAAGTTCTTAAATTGAAACTTAAATCTGAGAAGCCAATCTGAGAGGGACTGTATGTAATAAGCTTTTGGTGGAGGAGACAGAAAGAGGGTGTGTTCTTCTCCTGTAACTAGTTAACATGTTGATGATAGTAATGATAGCTGAGGCTGCTCTTTCCCACATTTGGTGGAGTAAAGGATGGAACAGACACATAAGCTTGTAGGCATGTCACACTGCCTGATAGATTCTTTCATTTTGTTTATGATAATATTGAGAGTCTGGGGATATAGCTCAGTCTATAAATTGTTTGTCCTGTAAAAATTAGGTGACACCTATGTGAAAAGCTGGGCTTGTGATCTCAACAGAGGCCTAGAAGCCAGGTGAGCTTAATAGGCAAGTCACAGGATACTGTGAGAGATCTTGCCTCAGAAACTTAAGTAGATGACTCCCTAATAACTTCTGGACTCAGCAAGCACATTCAGAAACACATGTTTGTACACAAACAGTCACACACCCCTTATTATCTAAGTTTTCTATGATCAAGAATTTAATGTCCACTGTAAATGACAGGGCATTCATTCTCTATACACAGTGGTAATCATATCAGTTTGAAATTTTGCCAATATTTTAAGGAATCATAAATTATAAGCTGAACAAAGTTCTGCTTAGTTTTCATTAAAAGCATTCAAAGAAAGTGGAAAATGTATTTTCAGAGATGAAAGAAGTGGCTGGGGAGAAAGATGGTGGTTCAAGCAAAGAGGAGCAAACTCCAGCAGAGGTGTTTGAAGACTGCAGTCCAGTGGGTAGTGCTGCGGGGCCTTGGCAGAGGGTGGTAGGCTGCCTAGTCCCTTTTCATTGTCATTCAGCTGCAATTTTAAATCTTCTAAGTTTCCACCTAACTCAGTTGTCCATTGCCCTGTTCAGCAAATACCATAGGTTGTGTTTGTGTGTGTGTGTGTGTGTGTGTGTGTGTGTGTGTGTGTGTGTGTCCACGCATGGAATTCTTTTGAACAGTTTTGACTTCTGGCTTTAACTTAAACTCATACAGAAAGCTAAGAAAGTCATACCTCACTCCTTGATAGACTTATGTTCTGTCAGTTCTCTGCCTGACTAGAAATGAATTAGACACTGTGGAAATGTTAACATCAAGTGATTGAAACTAAAACCTTGCAAGGTATCCTATCATCTCAGTGATATGTTGTAAGTTTTTCCCGGCCCGTTTTGGGTCCGGGGGGGGGGGGGGGGGGGTTGGGTGTTGGAACCTGGCGCGTGCGCAGCGGCTTTCAGACCCCAAAGAAATGAATCAGACGTTTATATTACTTTAAACTGTTTGGCCCATATCTTAAGCACATTACTAGCTAGCTCTTTCATCCCAATTCAACCCATTTCTATTAATCTGCCCACCACGTGCTCCCAGCCCGTGGCTGGTCGGTACCTCTACATGTCTGTTCCTCTTGGGGGTCGGATGGAGAGTGACTAACTCCACCCTTTCCTACCTGCCTGCCTTCTGATTCTCCACCCACTTCTACAGTGCCATGCATGGGCCAAAACAGCTACTTTATTTACATCGTACAGAAAACATTCTACCACAGTGATAAGGTGGGAAGTGAAGTGTCAAGCTAGTTAGTTGGTAAAGTAAATCAGGCTACAAAAGCTAGGCCTGCTCCTCCTAATACTAGCTGTGCTGGTTTGATTGAGATATCTGCCAGTCTCAGTTATTTGAATACTGGCTTCAGTTGTGACAGCTGAATGGGGAGACTTGGGAGATGTGACCTTGTTCTGTGGGCTCTGACGCTTCCAATTGTGTTCTCTGCTTTGTTCCATAAGATGCAAGTTCTCAGATTTTGTTCCTGCTGCCATGCCCACCACTTGTACCATTGTGCAGTCTAGCCCTCTGGAACCATAAGCTCAAGCTAGCCCTTGCATAAGTTGTCATTGGCATGGTGTTTCATCACAGCAATAGAAAATAGTATCTAATGTGCCTGCATTTGTTGAGACCTTACTATTTGTTGGAATTTCCTAAGAACTTTGTATATAATAAAGAACTCACAGAACCAGAACTGTGATAGAGCATTAGCAGCAGGCTCTGCTGTCAGTTAAGTGTGTTTATAAGGGGATGGAAGTGAGTAGAACAACAAGAATGCTAACGTGGTAAAATGTGGAACCAGGCAGTTTAGCTATATTACTACACAAGTACCACACATTTTATGTCAAGTTGAACTTTGTGATAGCTACAGGCATCTGCTGTCCCCTAAACTGAATATAAGCTAGTGCTTTACAGTTAATGCTGCACTAAATCAAGTCATACAATACATGTAATTGTGTGGCCATGAAACAGCAAAGAGGCCACAGATATATTAGTTGTTAAATCCAGGTGGTAATGGATGCAGAATGTACCAACATCTCCTTTAAAAACAAAAACAAAAACTGACTATCCATGGTTTAATAAAGCTTAGTCCTAACATGGAGACAGGTAATCCTAGCCGTTGAGAATTGAGACATAACGATTTTGGGTTCAAGGCCAGCCTAGAGAAGATTACAGCAAGACATTTTCTCTAAAAATAATAAGAAAAAAAAACCAGGAAACACACATGTTGATACATGTTCATACTTAAAAGACTGAAGTCTGTGTGTGGCGGGGGGATTACCATGAATTCAAGACCACTTTGAGCTCCATAACAGAATACTCTGTCGTGGTCTGTTGTGGTGATATATTATATATTTAATAAAATCAGCCCGTAATATCAGAAAAAGCAAACAGACCATAGCCAATTTCACCCAGCCCACTTCTCAGGCCAAACGGTAAATACTATCTTCAAGGGCCCTCAGCCTGACTGGTCACTTCTACATAATGAATGAAACTCTGCCTTTTCCTGCCTTAACTATCTTCCTGCCCAGCTGTTTCACTTCCTTGTTCAACTCTGTATTACAATCCTAGAGTTAGGATTAAAGGTGTGAGCTAATGATGCTTGGCTATTAGGTCTTGAACTCACAGAAATCCAGAAAGATCTCTGTCTCCTGGATGATGGGATTAAAGGTGCAGGTCATCACTTTCTGACCTTCATGGCTTGACTGTGGGTGATTCTGTTCTCTGATATTCCAGGCTGATTTTACTAAATATACAATATATCACCACATTCTATCTTAAGAACTCAAAAGCAAATAAAATAGAGGAGAATTTCATATTGAATATGGAATATGGCTGTTTCAAATTGAAAGTGAACTGGCCAGTCAAAGCCCTGGTCAACAATATTTTTATTAATGACTTTAGTACTTTATGGAATTGATAATACCTTAAAATTGTGGTATTACATTGTGAGTTGAGAACTGAGTCCTGCTTCTTGGAATGTCACTAAAATTCCAACTAAAACTAAAAGTCTGTCCCTATCTTGCCCACAGCCCTGGGGTTAAAGATGTACATAACACTGCACCACAGGCTTCCATGAATTTCAGGGATCCAAACTAAGGTCTCATGCTTGCAGAGTATGCCCTTACCTGCTGACATATCTCTGTATCACTGCCATTTCTAAGATGGTCTTCAAAAACCTTCTAATCCCTGTCTCTCCACCCCTTGCCACATACACCAGAGCTTTTTTAAATTTCTAAAAAAGCCTTTACCATGACCATACTCTTGATGCCAGCATTCTTTTTATTTATTTATTTATTTTTTTAATTAATCTGCCTTGGTGTTTGCCTGCAGCTGGGAACTGGAACTACAGACAGATGTGAGCTGCCATGTGGGTGCTGGGAAATGAACCCTGGTCCTCTGTGAGAGCAGTCAGTGCTCTTAACCACTGAGCCGTCTCTCCAGTCCTGCCAGCATTCTTAGATGTCCTCACAGACACATCTAGAGATAATGATTAATAATTATCTTAGTATTCTCTAGTCTGTTCAGGTTAATATCCACAATTACCTATAAAGAGATATCAGTGGAGGGTCCTCCCTCAAGGAATGCTGAATAGCCCCACTCTGTGCCAGTATTTTGTACAAAAGCCAAGAGAACAAATAAGTAACAAATTCCCACAATCTATAAATTTATTATTACATGGATGACATCTTGTTGGCTGATTCAAATATTGATAGCTTAGAAAAAAATGTTTGAAGAAGTGAAAAAAAATTTGCCTGTTTGGGGATTACAAATAGCCCCTGAAAAAATACAAAGGGGAGATTTCATTAATTATTTAAGTTACAAAATAAGCCAACAAAAAATTAGACCCCAAAAAGTACAAATTAGGAGAGATAGATTGAAGACACTTAATGATTTTCAAAGATTGCTAGGAGGCATTGCTAATTTGTGACCCACTATTGGAATAAAAATTGAAGAACTGGATAATTTGTTCAAAACCTTAAATAGTGACAAGGACTTAAGTAGTCTGAGAGACTTGTCACCTGAAGCTGAGAATTGGCTTTGGTGAAAAAGAAATTACAAGATGTCATCATTGTCTGGCTGTTTGGCCTTGTACTCACAGAGATCCTCTGGATCCCCAGGCTGGGAAAAAGCGTGAGTTACCACTGCCCTGTTATACTTTGAACTCCCTGAAATCCAGAATGATCTCTGCCTCCCTGTGATAGCACTAACAGTGTGCACTACCTCTGCCTAGCTTGACTGTGGGTTGATGTCTTGATACTCCAGGTTTTATTAAATGTATAACATATCACCACAGTTAACCTAGAACAATGACCCCCACATATAGGGGGCTCTTCTGCTTCCTTGGCAGGAGAGACTTAGGATAAGTTATTGTAACCTGTGTAAGTTTCATTGATGAAAATGTGTGCTTGTTTCTGGAATCTCACAGAACACTAAGAATAGATATGTTACATTGAGCTTCCTACTTGTCTCTCAGAACATGCTCAGTCTTTCTACAAATCAGTACTAATGGCTTTGTTACTAATTACATGCCAGGTTAGGCACAGAGATATCAGAAAACAGCTGACCAGTGTTTCTGAACTTGGAGTTGCCCATAGCTCAGTGGGCTACTTGGCATTCTGCATGTATACCCAGTCCAGCAGAGTGCAGTTGCATAGACATTGTGTCACTATTTTGGAAAGACTATGACAGAAGCTTTTTTGAGAGTCCCAGGTTTGGTTTACTGTTCCTGGAGCCAACAGTTGATATTGATGGGAAAATTCAGGAGCTAATCAGAGCTGCCAAGGTTCTTAGCTGTGTGATGCTTAACTGGCACAACTCTCTTATAAGTGGCTCCTGCTATAATGGCTTTAGAGTTTTTGACATCCCATCATATCTGCAGTCTATACTAATGCTTGATGACATTATTTCTGTCTGAATTATTTTGGGCAGTATTTTGCCTAGAAAGATGAATTATTTTAGGCAGTATTTTGCCTAGAAAGATAATTTGGCAATCTCCCCTCTATATTATTTTCGCTCTATAACTTTCACTAACTTACATGTAAGTGTTTAGGAATTCATTTTAAAAGGCTATAGCATCTCTTTTACTTCTTGTATTTTAAAATTTATGAATACTTTATTTTAAAGCAAATGGTAAATTCATTTACTGCATTTATTCTCTGCATATTTTTCTAATCTATATTTTTATGAAACTAAAGTTTGAATGTTTGTATTTGTACAGATGGCAACTGTGACAGCATTTCTAAAGTATCCGCAGCTGTAGTATTTAAACTGTTGTGAATAACTGAGTGTCTATTGAACACTAGGACTGCCTCAGAAGGCTGAGTACCTAATGGGAACAGTAATTATACTTTTAACTGATTTAAGACATATCTCAGTGTAGTCAAATATATTAAATTCTGATGACCATTAAATGGCAGATTAGATATTCCTCTTGAAAAAATATTTTATTATTTTAGAGAAATAAACAATATATATATTTGCTTATTTAGAGAAATAAGCAAATAAGTGAGTAATGTAAGAAAAACTTTAATGGAGGAACCTCAAGTGGAGAGAGACAGTATTTCTGCTGTGTGTGGACTTAAGATTTTAAGACTTCTTATTGTATGACACCAGGGGAAGGCACACAGTGAATTTAGAGAAGACACACTCCTTCTGGTACTCTAGCCAGTGTCCAGCTGGTCTGCAGATTTCTTTTAGCTCTAATAAATGGCAAAAAAAAAAAAAAAACCAGCTGTAAGACATGCAACTCAGAGACTAAATAGGTAGATAAGACACTCTTGTTTTATTTAAGCTGGTGACCTTTCCACTAATTGGAAACATATCCCATCATCAGCCAGTATTGTCAGTAATCATGTGTTTGTAAAAATCAGTAGGTTCTGTGGTTCAGACTGGGAGGTGTAAGATGTTCATTTATAAAGTAATTGATCTTTAAAATTAGTGTGTAGCTGGGTGGTGGTACATACCTTTAATCCCAGCAGAGACTGGTGGATCTCTGAGTTTCAAGCCAGCCTGGACTACAAAGTGAGCTCCAGGATAGTTAAGGCTATACAGAAAAACATTGTCTTAAAACATAAAACAACAACAAAATTAGTGTTTTATAAAGTAAATACATATCTGCATTTCTCATATGCTCATTAATATTTTTCAGAGCTGATCATTGTTGGTGCCCATGACACTCACCTCTGATGTACACTGTGCTTGCTTGCTCTCCCATTCATCCTAAGGCTCGTTATTCTTACTCGATCTACTTTAACACTTATCCTTATTCAGATAATGTCTGCCTTCACCTGGGAAACAATACAAATACCATCACAAATGGATCTGTTTTGTGTGATACCATAGTACAGGTACAGATGCCACCCCTATTTGACAGCTGAGGGAATTGGAACAGCAGGAAAGCTGCTGGGTGGAAGAGTAGATTTACACCCCATTGGCAAGCTTTTAGCCCACATTTCCAGTCAAACCACTTCAGACTGGAGTACCCATGCTGATTGATGAAAGGCACAAAGAGTCCTCATTTTTTTGAGCTGTTGGTGCATACACCACTGTGGCTACTGTTGGAGAGCTCCGTCCACTGTTAGGCTGGAATTGCTTTGTTTCTAGTTGCATTATCATAGTCACATCAGTCTTATGGTTGAATTTATATGCTGTGTATGGGAAAATGTAACATACATAAGGTAAAATTTTTATGTAAAATAGTGAAAACACTTAAAAGGCTTGTTACTTCCTTGTGTGTGACCGCCATCGGAAGGCACCATCTAGCCTTGTGTTAAGTGGCAGACTCTTTATTTTGAGTATGTCCTAAAGGGCTGTTGCTGCATTGGAAGTTTGGTGGGGTCTTTTGAGGTTCAATGCTAGAACACAGTAACCCATGGATTCCATCTGTTTGCTATAATTGCACCACACTTGCCTGATTCTAAGACTCCTCATTTCAAACCCTCATTAGAGATTCCTAGGACAGTTGTCTAATGCATTCAGGCCTTCAGAAACCAGTAGTATTGTCCTCCTAACTACTACAAGTGTGCTGTTTTTATTTTTGTTTCTCATCAGGTGAGGGGATCTCTCAAGGGTGGGCCTTCTCCTAGAGCCATGCCATAGCTGTGGTTTGCCTTCATAGGGAGCTTCCTGATCTTCCACCTTGATTGATTAGAGACAGGGCTCTGCCTTGCTCCTCCTGGTCCAGCCTACTTCTCTATGCTTCACAGGAGCTAGAACAGACAGATTAGATGGAAAAGGAATTTCCTTAGATAGAATGTTGTGTGCAAAGGAACCTGGACTCCACATCTCCCAGTTCTGAACAGAAGAGCCAGAAAGCAGCCAGGATTTAGAATTTACTAAAGTCTGAAATAGGAAAATTTAATAAGTGAAAACCTATTTTCCTTTTTTGTTTTGACTTGGCTAACCTTAATGAAGTATGGCAATATCAGCCAGGTGGTATGTATCTAAATTTAGCTTTGAAAGACTTGAACATAAGTCATTTGTACAATGAACAATATTCTTAGACTTCTGAGCCTTCAGTATTTATCTAGTCTGTTTCCACATCTTTCTAGTAAGGGTTATTTTCTCATTTTCCATATGCAGCTCCTTGTGTGTATGTTTCACACTTACATTCTTCCATCATCTGAGATTCCACTCAGTCTTTACTGATTAAGACAAACATACAAGCAAACAAAAAAAAAAAAGTAAAAACCTAGCATTCCCCACTTTGCTTTATCAGAAAGCAAAGTGTATCTGGCTTGTTAGTCACCAGGTTGCTGTTGACTGTGTATTCTAATTTTGCAGATGCGGAGCCAGCAGGGTTTGTGTTATACAGCTCTTTAGACTCTCCCATAGTTCCTAGCACAGTGCTGGATGTAGAAAAAGGTGTTCCTATCTCTACCCTCTCATTGATGGGAACTGAGCAGTTGAATGGCCAGTCTGAGATGAAACATAGAACAGGATAGGTATAGAAGCCTTTCTTATTGCCAATTAAAGATTGAACTTGGTGCAAGCAACAGGATACCAAATAACAGTTACTTGACCCAGAGGATTTGGTTTCTGCCCTGAATTCTTGGAAGGCGTAATTAGATAATGTTATTTATTCAGGTGAAGAAACCAAACTTAGAAAACCTTTGGTTCTTTAAGTCTTTCGCTCCTAGTTAAAAATGGACATGGGTATGTGGCACATGGAGCTGGGCAGGTGTCTCTTAACTTCATTCACAGGCACCATACCACACAACTCCACATGCTGCTAAGTGTCAGAGCTTACAGGTGACTACCTCCAGCTTCCTGACTGCAGCTTGAGTTGAAACAGATAATTTACCTACATCAACTTAAACTTCAGTCTACCATATAGGATTCTAGAAACATGAGCTTGTGACTATGTAACTTCTTCAAAATAGACATTGGCTGAAAAGTTACAAGATACATTGAGGATTTTTCTTGGGATTCATTGAGTATGTAATGTATTAAGACTATAATTTCACTATCTAATCACTAAACTCTGCTTCCTTGGTAATTTGCCCATTCCTTCATTTATATCTTGAAGGGCATGTTGCATGTGTTTGTACTTGTGACCTTCCCCCTCCCCTTTTAAGCCAAACTTGTATATTTTAGTTATGGAAAGTGTAAGGTCTGCGACATTGCAAATTCCAGACTGGCTTGCATCACAGAACTAATACTCACTTCAGTAGAGCAGTCTGTAGAGTTTACTATTTTCAATTCTTTTTCTAAATGTATACCAGCTAAAAATGCAGATAGCATTTGTATTTTCCTTATGAATTACCATGAATGTATCCTTGAGATTCTTAGAAACAATCTTTTAAGTATCTAGTCTAAATGTAACCTTTTCTCCTTGATTTAATTTAAGATTCCACACACCATTGCCCTTGTAGGGAAGCAGCAAGTTGCCTATCTTACCAAGGCAGTTTGCAAAACACAGTGGAAAAAAATGCATGATACAATCCACAAATGTGAATGAGCATCAGATGATGATGTAATGTATTACCTAATGCACATGGAAAATAACATTGGCTACTGAAGTGTTATTGATCATGCAATTCTTGAGTATAAAAATAATTTTTACCTAAGCACATGAAAATCTTCCTAGTTGCTTTGGATTCTTGGATAAAATAGTATTTAATATACACATAGAATTTTGGCCCCAAAAGTTATCTCAATAATTTATTATGTCCTAAGATGTGTACTTAATCCCATTACCCTCAAATGTGCGTTGTGTTCTCTTCTTCAACCAAATATATATACATATGTGAAAAAATTTTCACATGTACCAAGCTTTGCAATACCAAATACACACACATTCACAAGTATGAATAAAATGTTTCATATACACCAAATTCTCCCTAGAAAACTATTGACTGTTTTCTAAATCCTGCCCTTTATATAATAGACTGTACAAATGAATACAAGACACTTTTTTGCATTCTGTGTTTTATATGTATGCATATAAAACTGCATTGAAAGTCACTCATATATACATGTGTGTATATGTATGTACACACACATACACACACATATATGACTTTCAGTACAGTTGTGGCAGGAAAGAAATGAAACATTCTAATTTTTATTTAAATGCTTTTGGTAGATGAATGTTGTTTTAAAGAAGGTTTTGAGTATCTGGAGAGACTATAGAATTTCTGAAAATAAATACTTTGTGTGAGCTGCAGTATGTGCTGTGTATTTCAAGCTAATAACCAGGGCTTACAGTGGGTCACTGTGTCATATCCCAGTGGTATCTAGTGAGATAGAAGGTTATCTTACATGTCAGCCAGGTAACCCTGAGAACACATTTGAGGAGGTAAGATAATGGGACTGAATTTTGAAGTGGGGCTTGAAATATATTGGAATATTGTGACATATGAAAACCATAACTTTAAAATAAATGTAGCTACTGATTGACATCATTATGCGTATTTGACAGTGTACACATTTGAACAATATAATTTATGTTTAAAATGATATATATTAAAATAGTTCTCTCATGCATGAAAGGCATATAGAAAACTGATGAGCACAATTAAAGCTCAGACATATGTGTATGTGTGTGTGTGCGTGTGTATGAGGTGTAGCAGGTAAGCAGACAGATGGAAAAGCTGTCAAACAAAACTTAAAGCTTTTTATTTTCTCCTTCTGAGACTGTGAGTTGATATTTTCTAGTACTAATAGTACTGGTGAGAATTTAACCCTTTCAGGGCTGCAGAGAAGTCTCAGAGGTTAAGAGC
Source organism: Sigmodon hispidus (assembly GCA_004025045.1). Taxonomy (NCBI): domain Eukaryota; kingdom Metazoa; phylum Chordata; class Mammalia; order Rodentia; family Cricetidae; genus Sigmodon; species Sigmodon hispidus. The sequence goes on from PVIH01000599.1 coordinate 137,197, forward strand.
TCTGGCTGTTCTTCTGGAAGACATGAACTCAATTCTCAGCACCCACATGGCAGCTCACAGCTGTCTGTAACTCCAGTACCAGGGGACCTAAAACCCCATTATGGCTTTCCTAGCACTAGGCACACAGGCATGCAGGTAAAAACATCTGTATACATAAGTAATTAACTAAAAAATAATTTAGCCTACCTTTTAAAATTCATCTCTTTATTTGATATACCAGGTGCAGCTTCCACCCATCTTACCCTCCCAGTCCCTCTCCACCATTTTCCCCCTTTGACCTTCCAGTCCCCTCCTTTTCCATCTCCATCCAGGAAAAAAGGTCTCCTGTGAGTAAACATGGCATATCAAATTCAGTAAGACTAAACACCTCCCCATGTGTTAAAGCTATATTTAGCCCTTTCTTAATTGCTATTAAGTTTTAAAAATGAAAATTCTTTGACCTAAACATAAGCATGGTAATAATGCTTTTAAATTTTCCTTTGTATTACTATGCTTTTAACATTGTATGTATTTAAAGATTCATTGATTTTTATGTTATGTAGTTATATGTATGAGTATTTGGCTGCACAATTGTGCTTGCTTGGTGCCTTCCGAGACCATAAGAGAGTATCAGATTCCCTGGAACTGTAATGACAGCTTATGTAAACGCTGGGAATGGAACCCAGGTCCTCTGCAACAGCACCAAATACTCTTAACATCGTCCCAGCACTCCAGCATAGTATTTTTATAAACCATTAAACAAAAATGTCAAACCATTGTTTTTAAATTGAAAATGATGTCGAAGAATTTTGTTCTGTCTTTTTATGTGCCTGCAAGATAATTTTGTAAGGCTTAAACATGCACAGTATTTTGAGCAGAGATATGTTTTCTCTCTATGTGTATGTTTTTTTAAAATGAGTCATAAAAACATTTATTTTTAAAAACGCATGTGAATTGCTTTGATTTGGATTGAATAAGAAAGTGAGTATTTATGACATAAATTTCAGTTTGGAAGGAATGTGTAAATTTTCAGTATAATTTAAGCGTACAGAATTTTATAAAATCTTAAAGCATTGTGCTATCCTGAGGACATATCTCTGGTCCATCTGCATCTATTCTTAAGCACAGTGCCATTTATAGAGTTTACATAGCATATGCTATCTTCTTGAAACCCTTAGTCTGGCAAGCTATATACATGAAGGATTTCAGAAACCTCTGGTCAGCCAGTAGAGGCCACTCATAGCTTGCTGAAACTGAATGGAAAATGAAACACCATCATAGCCCTGTTGAGCATCATTCAGAGCAGCTTAAAGTTTAGATTGTTACTCAGAAAAACAATACCATAAACCAGTATGAAAGCAATTACCACTGCACCTCTTCCTTATGCAGTGATGCATCTTTTCTGTTGAAGCATTGAAATTACTCACTAAGGTGAGTAATTACTATTAGTAATATAGAAATAGTATAGTTAGTATGTTAGTAGTCATACCCACAACATGAATCTATGCATTTATTCATTATAATGGTTAATATTCTAATAGGCTAGTAATTCTAAATTCTCAGTTCATACAGACTATTAACTTGGGAAGACTGTGCAGTGGAGGTTTGAAATCATCATTACATTGTGTAGTTTAGTCATATGTCTGTGTATTTGTGCACAGATAAACAGTCATATATATATACACATATATGTATGTGGTATATGTATCATCTATTTAGAATAACTTTTTTGTTTTGACAGCTCTTAGAAAAATATTTGTTTATATTTGTTGAAAATGTGCTCTGCAGCTTTTTGGGTCACACAAGAGTACTGAATGCATTACTGTTATTCCTGCATGACCTCTGGTGGCCTTGTTGTTCTAGGGGATAGCCTTAGATGTGACTGGGTGCTCTTTTATTGGAAATTTTAAAATTCTTTATATTATTATTATTAACTATCTGAATGTATATCATGGTAAAGTTCTCTTGTGGCATGTCTATTTGGGGTGCTATAGTTCTCTGTTCTTGATTGTCTATAAATTTACTAAGATTAAGAACATTTTTGGGTCAGTGAAGAGAAATATAATTGATAGCAAAGGATTAAAACCCTCAGCAAAGTCCCGCTGCTTCTCAACAGCTGTCCTGACTGTAAGGAAGGAAACTCACTGAGATGTATAGTCTGGGGTTGAGCAAGTATTTGAGTGGCTTTCTTAAATCAGCTATGTGATGTTTGTATTTGTGAGCTTATTAGAATACAATGATTACCAGAGAGAGAGAGAGAGAGAGAGAGAGAGAGAGAGAGAGAGAGAGAGAGAGAGAGAGAGAGAGAAGAAACTGTGCTCTGATTACTTCAAAGATGAATGAAGCCTCTGTGTTGATCTAGTGTTCACTGGGAGGCAGAGCTCTGCAGTCCTTGATCTCCTCCACACTGCCAATAATAACTGAATGGAAAGCCCATAATTTTATGTGATTTTTTTTCCCTGATTTTGTTTTTTAAAATACTTTTCTTGCATTTAGATTTATTCTTGGTTTTGAGAAAAAAAGAAAATAGAAACCATAGTATACTCTCTAATTTTTCTCCAGGTTTCCTATCATGTTTTCATTCCAGAATATTTACACTCAGTAACCTGTTAGAGGTTGTACAATTTGGTGTTATGATCACAACTTGGCCTATGTGCCAGAATATCCACTGGAGCTGCCAAGCCCCTATCACTGTATAGGCCTAGAATTTGCAAGGTGGTCCCTGCCTGTGCTTGGGTTTATTATTCTGGACTGAAAGCTTTTCAGGAGTATATTTGATCCAGAGCACTGTGTTCTGTGAGAAACCTCACTTGAGAAAACTTGATTTGCTGTTGTCTTCCTGTGGGAGAAACATGCACAGTGGTTAACAGCATGTCAGGTTCACCCACCCCTGGAAAGTTTCTAGTCTAGAATATGTACCCTGACCTCAGCAGGAGTTAATCTCTCCATCTGCCATCTGAAAATGCCTCTTTGCTCTTGAGGGCCCTTATTTAGAAAACATTCTCTAAAAACAAGCAAGAACTATCAAGGATGAACGTGTCATTAATAACAGTAGGGTTATTGCTATATTAATTCTTTATGCTCATACCTCTACTGTGGTATAAGAGTCTTTTGGTTCTTGGCTGCTAATGAGGATGAATTCAACAAGGCACAAAGAAAAATCCAGTGGGTGAGATGTATCAAAGATAGACACACTCATAGCATGAGCTGTCATCTGGAGTCTTGGGCTCAGCTTTTTAAATTTATCCTTACCTACCTCACCTTCTTGGCCTCCTGATGGGTTTACATGTACCCTCCTCCCACCCCCAGGTCATCTTACAACCTCTTTAACACAAAGGCTCTTTACTCCCTCTTGAGAGCTGCTTATGGTCTCTTGGCTGATTGCATGACTACTTGCCTTGTGTCTGTCTTCTACTTCAAAGGTGTACACATTTTTATTAGTTAATTAATGCTTCCAAAAGGGTTTCAATTCTTTATAGTAAAACACGGTGCTCCAGTGGGGAACCTTTCATCCAGACTTATGGGTAAAATCATCATAGCCACTCATTTCATTTAGATAAATAAGGTTATGGAAGCTTTTCCTAATAGTGGCATCAGTGGTGGTTCTGCTGCTAGGATCAAGCTTTTTGTGAGCATGGTTATTTTTAACAATATTATAGATGAAGGGAACTGGGTATGTATTTCTATACTATTAACAGGTTGAAAAGCATTCCAAACTTTGGTCTAGGGAGGAAGATATGTCAATAAAGTGATTTCAAGCATGGGATTGGTCCCTAGGACTCAAGTAGAAAAGGCTGGATGTGCTGGAACACACTGAAGTCCAGTGCTTGTAGGTGAACGCCCAGCACATGCTTGCCTTGCTGATTGCAGACCCATGAAAGACCCTGTCTCAAAGCTGGGTAGTGTCTCAGGAGCAACATTCAAGGTTGCTCTCTATCCTCCACATGGACATGTGTGTACCTGTACAATACACAGACAAAATCCAAAATGTGGGTGCATTTTCTCAATTTGAAAACTAAGTTTTGTATTAATTTAGTGATGTAATAGTTCATTGTTTGTAACTTCAGGTAATCCAGTTGTCCTCAGAAATAGACTGTTTTCATTCATTATTTCCAGAGGACATTGTCTAAAGCTAAACCTCCTGCTGGGTGAGATCTTCCAGCAATCATCCTGAGGCACCTCTCACATACCATGTTCTTGGATATCGCAAATCCAGGGAAATGTCCCTGATCCACTTTCCAAATGCATAGTTTACTTTCTTAGACACCCAGAAAAGGAAAGTAATCAATTCTCTTAGTATTTACTGATTATTCTTAGTCTTTACAAATGTTTATTTGTACACATGAATTTCATGCCTGTGTGCACATGTGCATGTATATATACATGAAGGGCAGAAGGTGATACTGTATCTCCTGAAGCTGGAGTAACAGTTGCTTGTGTATTATCATGTCTGTGCAGGGAACCAAATCAGTCCTCTTGAAGAGCAACAAATGCTCCTACTACTGGACCATCTCTCCACCCGCTGGTTATTCCTATTCTTAAAGAAGAAAATAACAGTAAAGCTTGGAATGTAACTCAAGACTTATAACAAAAATCACCCACTTGAATGGAAACTGTATAGTGCTTATCATATAGTCAGTGTAGGCATAATTTTGTATAAATGCCAGGTTACTTCTTAGTGATTGTTCATTTATATGCAGCATGCTTTGGTACTGGCGGTGCTGCTGTGTTTAGGCCATCAGTGGCTGCTGCTTGACAGCAGTCAGTGTTTCCTCAGGAGGTGGGGACCGATGAAGAGAGCAGCATCTGAAACAGGCTCACTTGGCTTCCTTCTTCCTGCCATGGAGCCAGGAACAGCTATGGAATGGGAACACTGATGTGTGAAAAGCAGTGGTTCGGAAAGTTAAATTTAGCAAGTTGCTAAGACGGATGGAACAGGGCTTAAATTGCATACAGCTACCTTCCTGGAGGGGCTTCTCGCTCTTCATTCCTCTTAAATCAGACGGCCGAGTGTTTCCCTTTCCTCTAGTTATCACTCGGATGCAGACTTTTGTAGGTTTTATAAGTTGGCCCATAGCAATTTTTACTTTTTTTGCATGTTGCTTTAAAAGTAATTGTAACCCTTATTTTCTTTAATCTGTGTCTGTGCCCAAACAGATTGTACCTTTGTGAATTGTGACCAGTCTGTAATATTGTGAGTGTGGGCGCGGTAGTAAAGTAGATTATTCACTCTGTCTGTCTTGTAGCAAAGCTTTGAGAGCAACAGTGTTGGCACAGGTGCATTGCTGAAGCACTTGTGGAGAGTCTCTCTCTCAAATGACCATTTGCCAGACTTACTTTGTAGAGCTTTATTTCACCGGCCTTTTAAAAATGAAGATAACTCTGTACACTGCAGCCAGCACCAATTTCCTTGTGTTTTGTTGTTGCTGTCTGGTTGGTGTTTCGTTCAGGGGTTTTGTTGTTTGTTTTCCCTACCCCTAGCTCTTATTTCCCCTACCCAAACTTTAAAGTCATATTTTGAAACTTGTCTTTGTTGGGTAATTTTCCTTAACAACTGTCACGTGTATTTGACTGACACATTAGTTGAGCATAGTTGAGGCCTTCATACAGAGTTTGCTTGACTTCTCCGTGTCCTCAAATTAATCATTATCCTGAGAAAAGAGGAAACTTTTGCATCTGGACAAACTGGCAGGCGGTTCAGGCTTTGCCTCTCTCCAGCCTGGAGGCTACAGGGTTTTGACTAGCCAGGCCTCACCAAATTGAAAAGCCCTCTTTTGAGTGGCAGCCTGCCATGGTTAGTGTTTGTCAGTGTGGGCACTGGGGCAGAATAGTGTGCAGAGGCAACTCAAGCACAGTTGGAAAATGAGCACGGGCTGGATGGGAAGGCTTGCTAGAGGGAGCTGATGGCTTCCAGTCCTGCTGTCAGGGTTGAGCCGTATTCTATGGGAGTCTTTAACATGGACACCCCGAGTGATGTGCTGTCCACACTGGTCAGCCCCTGCCTTGGTCTCACAATCCATGTCTGAGCTCAGTTTCTGGTTCAGGGAGGGGCATGTCAGCTCTGTAATGGGAACCTGCAGGAGGTTTGGCAATGGGAAAATGAAGACCAACTGCTCCTAAGGCCGCCAGTCATCATGTTAAACATGGTGATGGAGAAGAACTAGACCTGGCTCTGAGAGTGCCTGCTGAACTGAGAGGATGGGTGTCCCCACAGGGCCACTTGCCTACACTTCTTTTCTGCCCGCAGTTGTTAACTTACACAGTTGTGGCCATATGTGCATCTCTCAACACCACAGTGTTTCCTGAGCTCAGTAACAGAGCTGCAAACAGCAGCAGCAAAAGACAAAATCACAACAGAAAAGCTACAGTATATAGAAACCATCTCTTTCTGGCCATGGTGTTTTGTTTTAATTTGTAGAAGCACAAATAATACAAGCAAACATTATAACTATATACACTACCAGTGTGGTGATATTTAACAACTGAACCCTAAAGATTTGGAGTGTGTCATATGATGTCAAGGATCATTATTACTAACACTAATTAAATGTTAACCTCTGAGTTCTGTGACTCTCAAGAACTCTGTATTATGCAAATACTATTTTTTTTGTGAAAAGCAAAGTACCACTTTTCCCACTAATCAAATGCAGTAAAATTTTTGGTGTTAATAAACTTGACTGGTTGAATGTGGTGGTGCACACCTTTAATCCCAGCATATACATATACACACACACACATATATATGATTGTATGAATATTTGATTTGGGTATTTAAAGAGATATATCTTAAAAATAGTTTGATTTATTTCTTAAACTTCTCTGGAATTAAATAATCACTATATGATCTGAATTTGGAAACTCTTTTAGAGCTGGGGACCAGGGCTGTACCACTGACCTATACCTCCAGATTTTATTTTTAATTTTATTTTTTGAGATTATTTTACTACTATGAATATATGTGTGTACATGGGTATGTGTATGTAGCAGATATGTGCAGAAGCCAGAAGAGGCCATCAGATCTGAGGAACTAGAGGTGGTTGTGAACCACCATGTGGGCCCTGAGAAACAAAACCAGGTCCTTGGTGAGAGTAGCAAATGCTTTTAACCAATTAGCCATTTCTCCAGCCTCTTTTCACTTTATTTTTGTAAATATTATAGACCCTGAGGGCAGCTATGAATTTTTACAATTCTTTAAGTATGTTTCTGAAAGATTAATAATATCTTGACATATCATTTTGAAAGTTTAAAATGTTCTGAGACTTTAGTCCAGTCCTTCTATCTGTTGAATTGTGTATTGTAGATTTCATGGTCCCATTTGAGGTAAGGGTTCTCCTTATAATGGCTTTGAATTCTGAGATGTGACCCTCACAAAATAACAGCAGTGATACTTTAGTTCCATGGTTCTCAACCTGTGGATCCTGACACACACACACACACACACACACACACACACACACACACACACTGGGTCACATATCAGATATCCTATATATCAGATATTTACATTATGATTCCTAATAATAGCAAAATTACAATTATGAGGTAGTAGTGAAATAATATTATGGTTGGGGTCACCACAACATGAGGAACTGTATTAAAGGGTCACAGCATTAGAAAGGCACTGGACGGGGCTGGAGAGATGGCTCAGCGGTTAAGAGCACCCTCTGCTCTTACAGAGGACCCGGGTTCGATCCTCAGCACCCACATGGCAGCTAACAACTGTCTGTAGTTCCAGTTCCAGGCAAACACCAAGGCAAATAAATAAATAAAGTTTAAAAAAAAAAATTAAAAAAAAAATAAAAGACACTTCTTTAAAAAAAAAAAAAAAAAAAGAAAGGCACTGGACAATAGTTATCTGTGATTTTCCGAGGCCATGACCAGATAAACATACATGTAATGTTATTTCAATGTCTACATTTGATTATTTAAATCTTCTTTGAATTATCTGCTGTAATTGAAGTGAGAGTGTAGTTTTTTAGATGTGTCCAATTTCTGAAAAATATCCAGTAAGATTGTTTCTGACTGGATTGAAAGCTTACATTTGTAATATGGTATAAACTTGTTAAAAGTTCTGTTTTATTATATTCACCTGTATTGTTTTCATCAGGCAATTTATCACATGGGTGTATGTGAAATTTTTCATTTATTAAATTTCAGATTATGTGTTTCAAGCCAGAGCAAGACTTAAACATTTTTTTTTTTTTTTTTGTAAGTGTGGCTTCAGGTAAACAAGCAATTTTAGCCCCGAAAATAGCTCCTGCTCTGTCAACATGCTGCTTATTTTTTCTCTGAGATAAAAAGTTCGGTTTTCTGATATTTGTACCAAGATAAAGTCAGTAAACAAGATTAATATAGTGTGGAAAAGGTTGTCAGCAGCCCTGGCAAAGGAAATAAGTTGCCTGTACATAGAACATACTGTAAACTGAATAAAAGTGTCAGGTCTGCCATGAGATAATGTGATCATGGACGTGTAACAAACCATGACACGGGCCCAGGCGACTTCTCTCACTGTTCCAGTGTAGAAAATGGATTACTGGGTTCCAGGGATACCTGCTGGAATCATATAAAGTTGAGCTCTAAGATGAATGCGGGATGTGGCCCTGGAACAGAGCCAAGTGTTACCTGTGTGCCACCCTGGACATGTCACTGTCACCCCCTCACTGGCTCTTTTTGGGTTTCTAGGAATGTCAGAGTAGATCCTTGTTACTCGAGGGACTCAGGAAGAAAGTTTCCCAAAACAATTTCTGTTGTTTGCGTTTTGTTTTGTGATTTTGTTGTTGTTTGTTTTGTTTTTGTTTTGCCATGTTTTTTTTTTTTTTTTTTTTTTAATTCTGTTGTGGCTCTTGTGTAAGTAAACAGGCATGACTTTCATTATGAGGGACCATGACTTGCCATTGGTGACAGCAGATTAATCCATTCATGGCTGGCTGCCTTTCACTTCCTTTGCGAACCTTCAGTATAACAGGAATGCTGTGATGTCCATAACAAACTTTAGCAGTTGGCACTATAGATGAAACATTTGGTGTTTTCCTTGTAGAACTTCTCATTTTATATAAGCATAAAGAAACAAATATTGTTCCTTTGGCTAAAATTATGTTTCAATCAATATAAATACCCTGATAATTCCTTCCTTTGTGGAAAATATATAAAAAGGACTGCTTCTTTGACAGAAATCTTTGTATCACTTGAATTTGCACATCGTACTGCAAACTTCTGTGTTTAGAAATTTTCCATAGAAGCTGGGTTCACAAAAGCAGTATCTCTTCAGGCGTGATCAGATTGAACCTCTTCTCACATTGGGTTAACAGTGTTGCAGTGGCAGTCACTGCTCTGTCCTTAAGCATGGTGTTTAGACTATGGTAAAGATGCCCTGACAGTGTCTTTAAAATCTAGTAGAGTAACTGCATTAGACCAAAAGTATCTCCTTTAGAAAGATTTATTTTATTTGTGGAGGCCAAAGAGCACTTTAAACCCCCTGGAGTTGCCGTTTCAGGTGAATGCTAGGCCCAGAGCTCAGGTCCCTCACAAGATCATTCTTATCAAGAGTTTTGCTCCTTGCCATTTTGCCTTGGGCTTGAAAATTAATCTTTTCTCTGTTTAGAAAGATATCTTCAAGTTGTTGTATTTCTGCACCGTCTTTAGCAAGCAAATTGTGACTTGTTTTTGTCATTTGTTTTAAAATCTCTTTTCAGATGTCTGCTCCTGGCCCTGTCAGTAACAAGAGGATGGTTAACTTTTCCCCAGATGCCCATCACCATGAGTGAGTGCTCATGTTTCTATAGCTTGCTTGGGGTATTCCATTTGTTTCTTTTAAGAAAGTGGAGAGTTATTTCTGAATGACAGCAGTTTAATTGTACCTGCTTTAAAAGCATGACAAGGTACACAGGGTAATAGTGTAAGGTACATGGGGATAACAGTGTAAGGTACATGGGGGTAACAGTGTAAGATACATGGGGGTAACAGTGTAAGGTACATGGGGATAACAGCGTAAGGTACATGGGGGTAACAGTGTAAGGTACACAGGGATAACAATGTAAGGTACATGGGGGTAACAGTGTAAGGTACACGGGGTGCATAGTGTGAGAACAACTGAAATGGATTCCATGACAGACATAGAAGGACTTGTAAATACATTATTTGATGAGTTTGAAAGTCATGCCTTAGTCACTGAAATCCAGGACCTATCTCTATGCATTTAAATCTTTGTGACATTGACATTACCGAGCCTATACCCCTTCTGTGATACTAGCATAAATGCCAAATGAACCATCTTTATGATGCTTCTCTACCCACCTTCTGCTCCTAGCCTTTGCTTATCACAGTAAAGAGTTATAATGAAACCAAAATGTATAGCAACAAAAGAAGTGGCCTGCTAGATAACTTTAGATAGCTGAACAGTTTACATGACTTTAGTAAACTACAGGTAGGATTTTTAGTAGTTACCTTAGTTCTTGATAGTCTTGTTGGAAAAGCCCATATTATGTGTGGTAGTTTGATGTTACATGTCTTTTCTACCATCTGCAGCTGGTTTAAATTGAGTTCTACGAGATATGAAAAGGGATGAGTTAATTATCAGATTACTTTTTCCTAGAAATAGCTTTATTAGATCTGTTAATATTGACTGTTGCAATTTCTTGTTTTCTTTTTAAAAAGAAACAACCAATTGCAACCTAAACAAACTATTATTCTGGCATAACAAAATAATACTAGAATCTCCCTGTTTTTTTGTTTGTCTGTTTGTTTTTTGTTTTGCTTAATGTGATGAAGCCAAAAGAGAAAGAAAGCCAAAAACAAACAAGAAAAACCACCCTCTATAACAGCCAAATGTTGTGCAGAGTTTCTGTATGAATTTTGTTTTAACTACAAAAGCTTAAGGAAGTCAATAGATGGAGTGTAGACTCTGTCTGCACAGGATGCTTCCTTTATTACTGTTGCACTCCTATGCCAGCCCAGTGGCTGACAGGACAGACATTCAGACAGAGTTGCTGAGTTCCTGAAGACCCCACGTACTGGCAATATGCCCATCCCTGTTCATGGAATGTGGAGGCTGAAAGATCTGAAGTTAAAGGTCATGTTTGGCTATTTAACAGATTTGGGGCCAGCCTCAGCTTATTGAGACCCTGTAATGAATAAATAAGTAAACAGGATAGTACAGGATAGTGCCAACTTTGGTGTTGCTTCTAAATTCACAGGCCTTACTCTGGGTGTCCCTGTGTCACCTCCATCCCAGGATCTCCAAGGTTTTCAATTCACTTGCGGGTAGAACACAGATATGGTTGTGACTGTTTTCCTGGGTGAAGATTCCACTGTTTGACCATACAGGACTCAGATCTCTAAATTCCCTCCTTTGCCTTTCTCCTGTCTCTAGTCCAGCTTCCAGTGTCTCTCCTGACCACTTCTTGCCCATTTTCCACCCCATTGCTTTCTTTATTCTCTTTTATGTCAGTGTAGAGCCCAGTGGACCTCTCGGTCTGTGGCTTTCCACGGTTCTAGGGCACAGTACTTACTGGTGTGACTCGGGTTCAGATTGTCATATTACTCAGTATCCCCACTGTTGTCTACTTCCAGTGTGGACACCCTAACAGTCAGGGACAAATACCCTGCCCAGCCACGCCTGTTCCTCATCTATCACCTTCTTTCCATTCTCTGCCCATAACCCCTTCAGATCAGTGCTGCTTCTGTTCTCTGAGTGGCTCCCATTCCATCTTCACTGCCCGTGACCTTGGGATTTGCTCCTGTGCTCTCTCCTAGCCACACTTGTCAAGACCAAAAATACTTTTGACAGTATGTGCTAGGTACAAATTAAACCAGCATAATTTGGGTTTGTTTCATTTTTTTTTTCCTTGAGATTTATTTTTCCTGGGTTTTTTGTTTTGTTTTGTTTTCTCACATAAAGAGAAAGGGGTGTGTATGAAAACTTAAAGTTACTGACTCGGGCAGACTGCCCCTGTCCCTCCCTCTGTCTTCTGTGCTCCTTGCTAGGCTACTATAATGAAGTAGATGGCTGAGACTGGAAGACCTGTCCAAGGCAAAGCAATCATTGCTGCTCCTTCCTCCAGCCCATGTTCACTAGGGTTTTCTGAATTTCTCCTTTGTAAGGTATCAAGGCACATAAGGTGTTTCATAATAGCGCACTGGACTATGGCTTACCTCACTGACCCCATTTTAACTTGTCTCTGTAGAGAGCCTGTATTCAAATAAGGGCGTCTTTTGACTTCTGATGTTAAGACTCCGAACTGTCTTCTGCAGGGACACAATTCTGCCAGTAACATTGCCCTCGTTGTTCTTCCCTCTTATGTCCTCAAAATGCTCTCCAGTGAGTAGCTGCCAACAGTTTGTTATGGCCAACTCATTGTCTGTACACTGTTCCCATGTTCTATTCTATACCCCAGCCTTCCCCAGAAGAGACTTCTTTCAGATCTCATGTGGTTATCTTTCTCAGACTGTCATCCAGGACCTCTGAACAATATGGATGGTTAATTAGATCTGTTTGTGGATAGTTCTAAGGTGGTTTACATAAGTGGTTGCACATATGTACAGTATAAAGTTGTGGAGAAAGCAAACCATCTCAACAGAAGATAAGGATTTCCACTTAGGAATGCCTTGTTTACTGCCCAGCATGCTAGAGCATGCACAGGCAGTTTGACCAGCATTCCCTAGAGAGGAGTCTGCCTTGTAGGAGCAGCTGTTAAGACTGAAGTAACATGTGCTGTCCCAGGCTGCTGCTCAGTTAAAGCCACACGTCTCTTTGTGGGAAAGTCAGGAGTTCATCATAGACTGCTGCTGGCCAAGTTTTCGGTTGCTTGGCCTTTCTTGAGACATTCAGTGGGTTTCTCTTGTTTTTCCATTGCACACTAACAGACAGTGCTGCTTCCATGATCATTCATTAGGGTCCTTCCCTAATCTGTCCCCTGAAGCATTCCATCTTGTGTCTGTGCATGCTGACCTCTAGGGGGCAGGCATGAGTCTAGCATTTTTGTCCACAGATGCTCAGTCTTCTTTATGGGAGTTGTTCTGCTGAGTAGCTGTAACCCCTGCACTGCAGCCTTAGCTGTGTGGAGCACGGACTAACTGAGTTTCTAGTCTTCTGTTTTACAGGATGGTTGAAAATTTTCACTCTCTTTCTCATGCTTCATAGTTAAAAGGAAACAGAACTTTGCATCTAGAATGTTATTCAGCCAGAAGGTCTTTTGTTATCAATGTTATTTGAGGTAGTTGTCATGAGATATCCCTTCCTGATGCTTAGACTGAGGCTAGGAAATCCACAAATTAATCCTCACTGCCATTTACCTTAACACTTAAGAAACTGTAGGAAAACAGAAAACAGTTATTAGCCTGCTAAATACATTCCACCTCTATAGTAAAGTGATGGCTATTGTTTTTATTCCGTCAGTGATTGATTCCTCCTAGTTTTGGGTTTTAAGCCAGGGTTGGTTGCACATGACTGTAACCCCCTATACTCAGGAAGGCTAAAGTGGGAGGATTATAAATTAAAGACTGACCTGGATTACATAGGGAGACTTGCTAATTGTTTTTAGGTATTTTGTATGTTTTGTTTTTATTTTTCTCTGTAAAATCTCCAAAGATATCTTATAGAAAAATACTGAAAGCCATTTCACTTGTGGTGCTGGTCCACTGGGGAAATGGTTTGCCGCACAAGTGTGAGGACCTCCACAAACTTGTGCCCACACTTTTATAAACATGAACCACTCACAAAAACATATAAAAGTAAGTAGTTTTACTTGTCAAGTGTAAAAGTTAAAATAGAGTTGAATAAATAGAATGGGTTTCTTTGCAGGCTCAAAAGCATGAAGAGGTTTTCTGTTTGAATGAGTGTTACTAGAGGATCACAGCTCCCAATGTCCTGTCTCTGTGCCAGGCTATGTAGAAATAGTTTGAAAGGCACAGGAGTCTCTCAGCTGATGAAGGGAAGGTTTATTTTAGGGTTAGGAGGACTATACCAGTAGGATGCTCTGTATAGAAAGCCTGGGCTCCCCGGAAGTAGTGGAGGCTGGTTGGTAAAGGTGTAGATAGGGGTGGGCTGCCACTTAGAGCACTTACATCCCATGCATGGCATCCTAGGTTTATCCTATTACTTCGATAGCTAATAACTAACTAACTAAATACTATAAAACAACATTTCAAGATAATTTCCATTATAAAAACAAAATTCAGATACTTGCAAGATAATTACTTTAGTTTTAAAGAGAGAGTGATGGTTTATTAATTCATATTCATATTCTGCTTTTGTTTTATTTTGATACAATGTTATCTTCTTCCAAAGTATATAGAATTAACTTTTTAAAAATGCATGCAGATAACTCATTACAATTCTATAATGAATTTCTTCATAAAGCAAATATTCACTCATTTTATCTTTTATGTAAATATCAAGCTTGCTTTAAGCAAGATTTGCCTGGAATAAAGGTTACATTCATTTAGAATACTTTTTTACTTTTAAATTTAGCATTTATTGCATTATGGGGAAAAGTAAATTTAACTGTAACTTAAGATATATAATATTCTAGATCAGTTAGTTTCTTCTCTTACTTATTGTAGTCGACATGGGTGTGAGTCAACTTTACATGTCTGTTTTAGTTGTGTAGTAAGTGAGGCAGCCTCCTTATGTAAGGTGTTCTGCAAAGTACTGTGCAGTGTGCAGCTATCTCCACAAGAAAAACCTCCAAATTCATGTAAAAATAGTTTGTATCTTAACAGGTTTTCTTTTCCAGATGTGTCATTTTTGTATCTTTACTCTCTGAATTACCAAAGCAGATATTCTCTCTCAATTTTATAGTTGGCTTGGCTTTTCTAAAGCCACACACTATTAACCCTGCTTGATCAAAAGTCAATTAGGAAACAGTACCTTAGGTACCCCTGGTGTGCTTTGTGACATGCAAGCCCTGTGGGAATCCTTTATGGAGCTCCAGCCCTATCTATTCTTCTCTGAACATTGAGAGATCCAAAGCTATTGCAGTGAGGACATTAATATTGATTTCAAATGTCTTCTGTATGGGAGATTTGAATTTAAGCTCCCAGTCCTGAAAAAGATCTCTATTTTTACTTTTTTGTATTATTTTTTTTATTGTGTATGGATGATGTTGAGCACACATGGAGATCAGAGGACAGCTTTGTGGAAATCATGTTTCTTCTTCCACCCCTGTGTTGGTTCCAGGGTCGAATGGAGAGGGTCAAGCTTTCGTACCACAAACTTGAGTTGCTCAGCCATCTTGATATCTCCCAATGTTATTTTTGTTGACAAGGTAAGAATCTAAGCCCCAAGTGCAGGAGTAGAATGAATACACAACAACTACATTTTCCCTTTTTGTCTAAATAAAAGGTTCTAGACCTAATACAAAACTATATTCAATAAGAACGATTATCAAGTAACATCCAGGAGAGAGAAAGGGTAATAACATAAACAAAAATGGAACTACGACCTACAAGAACAACATCAAACAAGAAACACACACTAGATGTTCAGAATATAGGTAAATGGCAAAACATAAGGATTATTCCAAAAGTAGTCTTATCCTGAAAAATCTATAAGTCTAGTAACTATAACTGTCTAGTCTTCAACCCCATCATAGACCTGAGAAGGGAAATAATTACCTGAGTGAATAGGAAGTTTGAACAAGCAGTTTTAGAAAAATACAAGAAATGACAGAGACAGCTGGTTGCCTGGGTAGTCACCCAATGTTTCCTTGCTATGTTGAGGCATTTACTTGTGGCTGTGGGCCTGGAATATCTGACAGAACATTTTCAGAAGCAGCAATTTTTGAAAGGCTGTCCTACCTGATCTTGGCAAGGTTTAGCGTTCGCTTTTCCTTCTGTCCTGTTCATCTGGATTAGACATTGTACTTACTGTCAGCAGTTGAGGCAAGAGCAGTTCTTTGTCCAACAGGCAATTTGTAGCCAAGAAGAAGACAAACTTTATATGGAGTGTCTTCAATGCCCAACATCTTCTCAGGTGTAGATCAGTGCTGCCAGGAGCAATTGTGTCTCACATCAACAGAATTCTAAGTTATTAAAACATTTTAAATACCATTATTCTTTAGGTTCATGAAGTGTTTGAAGATAACTTATCCATCTGAAATATACTTATGTAATCTAGCAAACCTAACTAACTGACTATAAATATGACAGTCATAGATGACTATTATCCTATAATTCTTTTTGTTTTGTTTTGTTTTATTTGTCTTGTTTTGTTTTTAATATTTTTATTTATTATTTAGTGATTTTATATCATGCACCCCATCAAATTCAGTTATCAGTCCTCTCAGTTTCTTACCTACTCTTATGACCTCCCCATTCTTATCAATCTAAATAACTTAAAGACCGAGACTTCATATCATTAAAAATAAACAGTCTGTAAACAGATATACAGTATAAGGACAGTGGCCTCAAATAAGTGACAGTATACATAATATCTTAATCAGAGGTAGAAATGTATAGTGCAGTTTGACAACAATGTTCTTAATAAGTATAGTATGAAGTTTCTGACCTAGACTAGCCCTAAGATCCAGACCAGCAGTCCCAAATAATCTCACAAAGGCTTATATTAATGACAAACTGTTTAGCCTATGGCCCAGTCTACTTGTTAGCTAGCTCTTGCATCTTAACCCATTTCTACTAATCTGTGTTTTGCCACATAGCTCATGGCTTACCGGTACTTTTACATCTTTTTCTCTCAGCTTCAGCTTGCAGCATCTCTGTGTAACTCTGCTCTCCTTTCCCTTTATCTATGCTTGGATTTCCCGCCTACCTATAACCTTGCTTGCCATAATGCAAAACAGTTCCTTTATTATCCAATGGTATTTCACAGCATACAGAAAGCCATTCCACATCAGATAGGCATCAATAAACAAAATATCCTAAACAGAGGTAGAATACATACAGCATGAGGAATATAATTTTACATTTCTATCAATATTCAAAATATTTTAAACAGAAGTAGGAACTTATATGTATAATATGACAAATACAGATTTGAATTTTTATCAATATGCAAATTATCTTAAACAGAAAAATAATTTACATTTGTATCAATATGCAAGAATCTACACCAGTGCAAATTATCTAAGGCTAATAGCTTACTAAATTAGTTTACAAGTAGATGCAATAATTTACCTTAATATTTTATTCTATCTATTCTCCTTTGTCTTTTCCAGAAGAGATTCCTGAGTCAAACTTTATTGTTTCACCTTGATCCTAATACCAGTCCCTTATAACTAGTCCCTCACAGATGACAATTGTCCATAACCTTGAGGATTCAAAACCTGTTGGGACAAAGAGCTTTGGGGTTTTTTTATTTTGTTTTGTTTTTTCTTTACTGTTGTTTTTATAATTACTTTCTGCTGTCTTGAGGGGAGGGAGATGGTATCTGTGTGGGAACCTGTCAAAGCACTAAAACAATTGTTAACTCTCATTAGGACTAATTTTAACATTGATAGCCAGTCTCAGAGTAATGGGTAAAGCTTATCTGAAGTTCTGGCTAGAGGTATTAATATGATGGGTTATTTCAGTAAGCCACCTTGGAACAGTCCTGAGCAGTTTGTAGTCCAAACCAATTTTATTTAGACAAAAAGGAGAAATGTAGTGGGTATTCATTTTACCCACGCACTTGAGGCTAGCATCCCAAGGCCATCGGTAGGATAAACACACATTATAAAGGAGGAATATCTTCAAGAAAAACATGTAGTAGAGTTTTCTGCCCACCATTTCAAGTCATACTCTTATGTATTCTTCCCAGCATACCTATTAGGGCTGCCCTCAGCAGAAACACAGCAGAAAACAAGATGGACATGGTCACTGTGCTCATGGTCCTCACTAGGCCTTATCTAATAAACAGTGGTCAATGGGCAAGCACGTACATGTGCAATTACATGATAGTACATGTACACTATTATACACTGAGCTGAAGGCTCTGATTCTTAAAATTTAATTGGATATCAACTTAGAACAACTGATAGATCTCTGATGTAAGAAGTATATCTCAAGCAAAAAATATAGCATGGTCTGCATAATATGGAAGAATGCTGAGATTAAATAAAGGACTGTGAAGGCAGATTGTCATGTGATGAGACTGGAGAAAGGGCAGGCCAAGCCTGGAAACACAGTTAAGGAGTGATGAGTAGTCTGTTCAGTTCAAAACAAGACTGCTTTGCCTAAACAATGGCTGCAACAGCATTCAAGAGAAGGTGATTGAGTTCTCTCTGTTTCCATAGTGACAGGATACAGGATAGCCCCCCATTCCTATGCCTTTTGCACTGATGTTTGAGGTAGCTACAATGGCTAAGTTGTTAGCCATATGGCTTCTTGATGCTGAACCATCTTGCTTTAATAATGTTTCGTAAGCTAGACTTGAACTCCAGACTGTACCGTCTTAGTCTCCTGCATGCTGGGATTATCAGTGTGTGTGCCGCCACAGCCAGCTCCTCCCTTCTGTTGTGTACTGTATAGTTACAGATCTTATTCAGACACCTGTGCTTCACAAGGAAGGTGTTCATGGTGGGTTATTGTACAGTATTTCCAAGGTTAATTTAGATTTCCAGTGATAACCCATTCAGACCAGTGCTGTTTAGTAAATTTTCACAGCAGTGCACATATTCTACACCCAAAATGAACACAGTAGTTGTCTCCAAATCATGTGTGCCTTTAGGTCTGCAATGTGACTGTTCAATAAAGGAACTGAATGTGTAATATTCCTTTAAATTTAATTAGATAGATCTGGCTAATGGCTGCTATATTGAACATCAGAGAGAGAGAATGTGTGTAACACAACTGTAAGTGTAACACAATTGTAAAACACATTCATTATTTTAAAAACAAATGAAGTGCTTCCATATCCAAAAGGAAAAGTTTTTCTAAAAATTTGTATATAAAAGTACATCTTACTGAACTTTCACCATTTACTCCAGTACATTTTACTGGAGTCCTCAGTCAAAAATCTTGGCTTTGTCTTTTTGCCCAGGAATACTGTTAGTTCATGCCTGTGGAGTCCAGTGCACTATGTCTATCTGCTGTGCAGTTCTGTGCCAGGGGAAGGGGACTGTGGGAGCATGAGAAAGAATTTCCATAGCACTCTGTAAAAGGGGTTTCTGGCTCCGTCTAGCCCCACAGTTTGGACCTGCTTATCTGGATCAGCAATCCCAAAATCCCACAGAAATACACGATGCTTATATTAATTTCATGCTGTTTGCCTATGGCTCAGGCATATTGCTAGCTAGCTCTTTCATCTTAATTCAACCCATTTCCACTATTCTGTCTTGGCACTTGGCCCGTGGCTTACCATTTTCTTTACATGTTCCTTCTTGGGCGGCTGGGTCACAGCTCTGACTGACTCCACCCTCCTTCCCCATCTATGCTCCAATTTCTTCGCCTAGGTCTAAGATGCCTGCCATAGGCCAAAGCAGTCCCTTTATTTCACAACATACAGAAAGACATTCCCACATCAGCACTCAGCATCTACAGAGACCTGAAACATAGTCCCTACCACTCTGTAGTTACAAGACTGCTTTGCTTGAACGATGGCTGCAGCAGCGTTCAAGAGGAGGTACAGAACTCTGCTTCCAGCAGAACCCTACTGGGCACAATAGGCTGTTTCTAGATATGGTTAACCTGTACCGTATCCCACAGAGAGAACTGAGCTTAGAGGTCACATCCATTCTTCAGCCTTGAGGGAACTGTGGCCTGTGTCTCCACCTCTCTCTTTTCCACTTTTTTCATTGTTAGTCTTCTGTGAGCCTGCTCTGAAATGCTGACTCAAGTGCAAATCCATGTACATGAATACCATTGTGACTGTGTATAGTTCAGGGCACTACCCTTCACCCCTCATGGATGCTTTACTCACAGTGGTAGGACACTACTACCATTTTATTTCTTTGTTTCTTATTGGTGTGTGTGTGTGTGTGAGAGAGAGAGAGAGAAAGAGAGAAAGAGAGAGGGAGAGAGAAGGAGAGAGGGAGAGAGAAGGAGAACGAGAGGGAGGGAGAGAGGGAGAGAGAAAGAAATTGAGCATCATCCATAGTCTCTGTCCACCATACCACCTGAGACAGGGTCACTCACTGAACCTGAAGCTTTCTTATTTGGTTAGATTGGATGGATGGCAAGTCCAGGGGATAGCCTCTATTCTGAGCCTCTGCATTGCTGAATTACAAGCCATTGTTGTCTGCTCAGCTTTGTATGTGGGTTCTGGGACCCAAACTTAGGTCCTCATGTTTGCACAGCACACACTTTATCAACTAAGTCATCTCCATAGTTCCTAGCTATTTTTTAAGACGTCTTTAAAAATCATTTCCTAATTATTATTCTAGGAGCTGTGAGCACAGAAAAGAAACAACACAGAAGCACAGTATCAGCCCCCTCTCCCCCAAAACTCCTGATACTAAACTGCAGGCAATAAAAGGGAGGTTGGCTAAGAGCACAGGGCCCACAATCAGCTATTCTGGGTTCACTTGTTACTCCAGTGGGTGCTAGCCTTGGCATGCTGGTGAGCACTGGAGATGTGATCAGAATGTGATGAGCAATTGGCCAGCTCTGTGAGTGGTCCTAGGTAAGGTTCCCAGCAGTGAGCATTCCTCTGATGCAGCCGTTCATCGGCTACTGCTTCTGATAGCTGATTCTGAATTTTTGATGGCTGCCATTGCTGCGATTGTTGGCCTTGATCCTGGCCCTCTCTAATTTTCTTTACCAGGGTAAATAAATACCCTGAGGTCTGAACCTAGTTTCTCAAAAGAAGATGATGGGTTTGAGTAAAGGAGCTGCAGGTGTAGAAGCAGAAGCATCTCAATCTGCCAGGGTGAGGTACACAGACTGCCAGAGGAACAGCCTGCTGGTAACTCTCAGAGGCCACCTTCCCTGTGGACCAACGCCCCAGCAATGCTTCTTCCTTGCCGCCCTTTCCTCTTTACTTGCCCTGTTCCCAGGAGCCTTGGACACTTAATAATCCTCTTGGCATCAGTTACTGCATTTCTGTTGGTAGCCACAGACACAGTGGCCAGAAGAACATGATTTCAGAATCACAGCACTGACCTTTGAATTCCAGTTATTACTCCTTATGAAGTCTTTGGAAAATCTCTGAGCTTGTTTCTTTATTTGCAAAGTGGCAGCCTCTGAGAGGTTTGGGATTAAATACTGTCTAGCTTGTGGGGTGCTCCTGAGACCAATGGGACTGTGGGGAGATTTACATGAACATGGCAGCACTGGGCACAGCTTTGCTTCCCACTGACCTGATCCTCAAATTTCTTGGTTACTCTGGAGCAAAACCCCAGAACTCCTGGACTATAGAGTTTTGATTTCCTAATGTTCTACCACCTCTCTCGTTCCTTGTTCCCAGCCTTTGCTCAGTAAATGATTTAGGCACTCACACCTTCCCTTTCTCCCTTTTCTTGCAGTTTTGTTTTTAGAGGACATAAACTTTTTTTTGTCCATAGTTGACTCTAGCACCTGTGTTTTGATCAGTCTTTTCAAACTCTGCCCTGGGGGTTCATCATCCACTCTTTCAATCTCTAAGTTTCCTCCACCAACACCTCATGGCTCCCTTCCCTCCTATATAAGCCTGTTCACTTCTTCACATCCTGCTCCATCCATACCCGCCTGTGCATTTTAATCTTGATCCCTCCCACCCTGTCTCCTGAAACCTTCTAAAAGTTCTCCAGTGGCCCTTCCAGACCCTGCCAAATTACATTTCTCTACTCTAAATCCCGGGGTGGTTTCAGTGGTCAGACTGACTTTTAGGGTGCTTACCTCTTAGAAAACTTATTTTTAATCTTCTCACCTAAATCCTATGAAGGTAAAAAGTACAAAAATGGTGAGAGAACTGTGTAGTAGAAGCTTCAGGTCCAGACTGAGGGGGCGGCAGCTGAGTCAGCAGATAGGGTGTAAGTCAACAAGCAGCACAGAAGACCTCTCCAAGGTCCCTAGGAAACCTGAACACTTACAATAGGGTGAGCTGTGGACCTCCCCCATCATTAGGTGATAAAGATGTGAGAAGAGGCTGAAGGGAATGCAGAAAGACTCAGCAGAGAAAAAGCAAAGCTAGCACCAGCTGTGGGAGAAAGTGACTGGAAGTGGTCACTTGGTCATAGTGACAGAATATCTTACTGTTGTTAACTATCAGGCTAAGGGAGGGAGGGCTTCAGGAGCTAGTGAAGAGTGACTTTGTGATAACAGGAAGTCAATCACTACCATATGAAATCGTTTGTGCACCTCCACTATGCTACAGACTTATAGGATGCAGCATGTTTTTGAGAAGAGAAAGGGCAAAAGCCCTTTGTCTACACTGGGCTTTGGAGTTGGGACACATGACACAAATGACTGCTGTTTTTAATCCTTTTATGAAATGATTAACTAGAGTGTGCATTTGATCTTTAAATACTTAGCTTTAAAACAATGCACGGCAGAAAGGAAATCTTGGTCAGGCTGTCAGTGGAACTTTCACTGAAAGTTTTCATCCAGACTCTGCACACTAATACCAGTTAAGTGTCCATTGTCACAGCAGTGTGGGTTCTGCACTGCCAGGGAACATCACCAGCCATGACCTGGAGAAATGTTGAAAGGATATGTGGATAAGCCCTGCTCCGGTGGAGGCTGGTCACTCCCAGCTAGCTGCCTCAAAAGCTAGAGAACACATGACAGTCTTAGTGAGACCCCAGGGATGTGCCAGTTAGTGTAAGGCTCTTGTGCCCATATCTGGAACTAAGGTTTTCATGAGGATTGGTAATACATGCCATGTCTCTGAAGAGGCTATAGTACATAAAGATGCTGTTGTTTTGTAAAACTAAACAGCACTTAGAGTCTCTGGTATGCCCTGTACTGCCTTCCTCTATTTCCTAGGCTTAGGTCCTTAACAGTCTCCATGCTGTATGCTGCTGGAGCACTGCGCATCAGCTAATGAGAACTTTCACTGACAAGTGTGCTGAGACCCTAGGAGTCTAAGAGCAGAAGGGCTGGGCTTTGCAGTAGAATAACAGGAGGTGTCGGCTGTGCTGTGACTTGTGTTTTCTCTGTTTCGGAACTTGTTCTCTTCCAGAACCCTGATTGCTGTAGCTGTAAAAGGAATGTATCCCAAGTGCAGGCCATAATGGTCTAGGATTCATACCTGGGATATTTTGTTTTGGTCCTTAGTGCAGAACTGAAGAATAAGATATTTTTGTATTTTCAGCTCTTTTTAAATAACTCCAATAATCAAAAGGTCATAATTTGGCATAATGATGCTATAATTAAGTTGTGGCAAATGATAGCATTTGTAGATTTTTATAACCAGAATTGATTTGTAAAATGAACACAGTCCCAGCAGTTTATGTTAACATAATTAAATGGAAATGTAATTCTAACTCCGTTTGCTTATTAAATTGAAAATTACTGGGTTATGAGCACTCTTACAGTGCTGTCAAAATTGGTGTAAGTCTAGAATTACATGAAATATCCATTAAAATAAAGCATATTTAAAGTTCTATAGCTAGTGTGAACAAATTCCTTAAAGCATATGCTGACTGTTCATGGGAGAGCAAGTGCTTCTGGGGAGGGGCCAGCTAACAGCTCTTCTTCTTTCCACAGCCACTGGTTTAGCCCTGGGGCTAGGACAGAGCATGGCCAGGTAAGGAACAGTCTCCCGCAGCATGTCTGTCTCCTTCAGGTAGTGAGTCTGCAGAGAGAAAGCAGCCTATTAGAAAAGGAGCTAATCGTGCTGGGCTTTCTTCTGACCTCAGCAGGCATCTAAAAGTCTTCCCTGCTGTCTCCAGCCACACAGGTGACCTCTGTGGACCTGGCCACATGGAGGACTTTACTACTAAATACTTGTGGTGGTGGTGGTGTGTCCCAGTGTTTGGGAGATGAGGCATCCTCATCCATGTGGTGATGCTGGCCCTGGTCAGCATGAGAAATTGTCACAAAATTCCAAGTCAACAATTAAATAAGGCCAGGCAGTGCAGGCTGCTTTGCTGAGCTGCAGAGGAGTCAGTAGTTTGTTCTAAGACTTGCCGTGTGTCTAGGCCGGTATCTTACTGTCTCTTTGCATATGTGGTCCCGCAGTGCACAGTCGCCTTCACTTTGACTGTCTTTACAGAGGAGCAAGTATCCAGCTTGCTCTGGACTATTTTAATTGTCTCTTTAATATTTGCTAAGGTTATTTAGAAGTTAGATTTGATAAATCCTAAAACTTACAGTTTAGTGCTTGGCTTCTTGTGAGGGCTTTTGTTCTTCTGAATGATAGAGTTATGTTTTAGTCACTTGATCCATAAGGAAATCACTGTCTGAAAGTTCATGGGACCCTCAGGAGCTGTGCCTGGCATGTGAGAGGGCCTGGGCTCAGTTCTGCACCAGGAAAAAGTGAATTTATTGCTCATAGCTCTTAAAGAGGAAAATTACCAATTCTTTTTAAGTTTCAAAATCCTTTTGACTAAGTTATCAATTAGTAAATACAGTTAATGTTTTCACTTGTGGTCATTAGCTTCTATAAGTAGACTCAAACACTACATCCTTGAATGCTGAACCAGTGTTCTTAGAGGAAGTGCAGAACTAGTTTCTTCTTGCTTTTTGTCCCAAGATCTTCATCAGCATGTCAGTTTGTACCCTTGCTTTTTTTTTTGTTTTGTTTTGTAGTGTGTGTTTGTTTGTTTGTGTGTGTGTGTGTGTGTGTGTGTGTGTCTATATCTGTGTTTCTATCTGTGTGTGTATGTGTGGGTACAAGAGTTTAGATTCTGAGGCTTTCCCTCCATGAACATCTTATGACTTGATGTTTTACAAGTGCCTCAGTTTACAGTGCCTTATGAGTCATTGGCCACTGTTTAAATAGTACTCCATTTGCTCTTTAATGTTTAGAACACTGAAAGACCATGTCTAAGGATACTTGATATTGCTTTTCAGATATTCCAGGCATTTCTAAAGGTGTATACCAGCAGAAGTGTTCTTGGTCTGTATCTGTAGCGCAGGGGAACATGCATCTTCCTTTTGATCTGGGTTCCATTCTGTATGCATTGAAGTGTGAGCTACAAGTTACCCTTTCTTATCTTTCTGGTTGATTCCATCAGTTCTAAGCTTGTGTGCCATGGTTTCACATGTTCCATTCTGTGCTATTCTCCTGTAGACCATTTTCTAATGTACACTTGCAGGTGACTAACCAGGGGATTGTACCTCTATTTGCCCTAAATTCTCCAATCTGAAATCATGAAGATCAGGAACTCTTTGTACCAAATCCAGAAGCTCTGTTTTTAACCGAGATGACATTGTTGAGTCATAACTCTAGTAGAGTGACTTTACCTGTGACACTGATAGAAATCCCACAAAGCAGTGAAGGCCCTATTAAAATGGAGCACCTGTCCAGACAGGTGAGTGGCCCTTACTGTCAATCTGCTTGCTGCCTTTTTCAGCCTTCAGATACAAGGGTGTTTCTACTCTGGACTTCTCTAGGAATCTTCTCAGTGTTCTCCAAACATTGAGCCTCGTGCATTAATTTACTCCTGGCCCAGGAATCTAAATCTTTTTTTATTTCAAAATCTTTGTTGACTTTGACTTGTGATTTTATTGGCAAACTGAAATCGTTTTATGTATTTGTGTGTATAAAGTGCATTATTGCAGGATTTGTCTTTTTTTATACACTACCCATCAAAACCATGAATTTGGGGATATTCAGCAGAGGTAGAATATAGAGTTTAGAGTCGATACCATCTCCTTTGCCCTTTTCCAGGTAGTGGGCTGAAAACCTTCCAGACTAAATTGGTACATTCTGTCACATGGTTGCAATTTCAAATCTAAGATATAGAACTTTGTCTTAATGTAGCTTATAGGTGTTTGAACTCTCTTAACACCATCCCCAGGAAAATAGTTCTAGTGACTTTTATCTTAAAATGAGAAGTTAATTAACTACCATGAATCTAAGATAAAGGAGGAGACTTTGTCATCTCACCTTGAGCTCTCTGTGTCGCAAATGTTCGTTTATATATAGACATGAAGGCACTAAGAAATGCCAAAGCAATTAATTTTTTTTTATTTTCAGAACCAATTTAGCGTTCGTGGTACAAAGTGTTTCTAAATTGAAACACTTTCAGATTAATGGACTTAAGATAAATGGTCACTATTTTCTATAAGTAGCAATAATGAGCTATGGCTTCAGCTACATATCATATACCAAATCTCATGCCCTATTTCATTGCCTCATTTATTTGTTCATTCATTCAACAAATATTTATTGAGCACTAAAAATGTTCCAGAACAGTACAAAGCCCTGGAGATGTTGATAAGTTGAAAAACTGAAGCAAAGAGCCGCTATGAACAAGGGCACGGTCCATATCCCAAAATAAAATGTTCAGTCTGGCTAGGATATATAGAAGTAAAAAGATTAGGCTATGTAGGAGGGAGCACAGCAAGTTATTCATGTAGAAGTATAATCAAATTATGAAGGGCCATGATGGCCTGACACAAAATTTTGAATTTTATTTCAAGTGTAAAAAAATTAAATTCATTTCAGAAAGCTCATATTGACTATAGTTCAGAATGGATTGGATCAGAGCAAGGCTGCAGACTATGTGACAAGTGAGAAAAACCATGGTCTGGACCAGGATGATGATGATCTGAGTGGAAATAAGTCAATACTTAAGAGGAATTTGTGTAGCTAAGACATCCCTGGATACTGGGGTCTGAACTAAGTAAAGTCTATGTCATCTAGAATGTGGCCAGATTTAGCATTGAATTCTCACTGGTGTTGTAGAACTGTTCTGAACAGTTACCAATTACCCATCATCAGAAGTTAGTTACTGGTACTGTCAGCCATACGAATGGACAGCTAGACAGTCACGTTCTTTCACTGTAACCATCAGCATCTGCTTTACCCAGGTCATGTTCTCAGCACTTTCAGTTTCAGTCTCAAGGTGCTGCCTACAAGTTTTGCTGGTTCATTTTTAACAGCAGGGCCAGACAGTTCATGTCACTAGACCTTAGAACACTAAAGGACTCAACTCGGCCTAAGGTTGCACAGTTTGTATGCAATGACTGTCATTGAAACAAAGAAGCTTGAGGACTTGCTGGAGCACAAGCCTGTCCTGTATTAGTGCCTATAGAACTTCTTTCTCTGCTCAGGTTGATTTCTGATAAGATGTGCATTGATGAGCCTGGCCTTGCATGTATATAATCAATTATAAAAGTAAATTAAGCTGAGTGAATACATGGTGAAAAGTATTGGCTGTTTTTCTTGTTGTTTATTTTTTCTCCTCTACTTTATGTCTAGTTAATTTGGGGTAGAGCAAATATGAAGGGATATGGATGGCTAAATATTTGGAGGAAGTGTACACGCACACACACACACACACACACACACACACACGCATCCAAGGCAGATTTTTTTAAGAGAACGCTTTCTGTGTATTTTCTGCCATGACAAGCTGTTGTTGTGTACATAAGAAACAGTATCAGCTCTTGTTGTCATTGCAGTAGTGGTGGACACACCTGAGCTCCAGTCTTTGAGCTCCAGGTCATATGCTAACTGGCTGGTAGTTCAGTCACTGCAGTTGTCAAGAACATATTGCCGCTTAGCTTGCCACCCCTGGCTGGCATTTTTGCTCCAGCGACAGTGGAATCGTTAGCAAAGAGAGTGACAAGAAAGTCATGCAGCCAGGCATACCAGTGTCCCTTTAATTACAAAGTATTTTTTCATTGCAAACTAATATAACGGAAATATTTTTGTTTCTACAACTTTGTCTTGAGTATAGCATCCTCTTCTGAGAGATAACCGAGCGGAAAGGGGACACAAGAAAAACTGCTCCGTGAAAACAGCTAGCAGGTAAGCTTTCAGGACACACCATTCTCAAAGGTGCAGGGCCCTTCTGTACAACAAGGAAACCTGGTGAATTGTGGATTGCTTATCAGGACCAATTTCAGCATTCCCAGTAAGAAAGACAAAGATAGCCTTTTTGGTTATATTGTTTTAAAGTTGATAAAATTTAAGGAAGTGGTGTTTTTCTTAAAAAATGCTTTTAGGGTATTTTTCTCTTAAGTTACCTAAGTGTTCTGTTTTGTCTTATTTTCTAATGCAGATGATGTTCTGCAGTTTACTTGGAACAGTATGTTTTCAAATGTGCATCTGGTGTTTCTAAAGACATTGGTTTCGCTTAAATATCAATGGTTCTATGTTTCTTGCCTGAATATGGATCATAATGACTTCCAGTTCAACTTAGCACAATCTAGACTTGCTTGGGAAGATCCATTGGCCTGTGGGTGTGCTGATTGTTTTATGTTAATTGATGTGGAAAGTCCCAGATAAAAGAGAAAAATCCTAGTCCTTGGGCTTAGAGCCTCAACTTTATGAAAAAGAAGAAAATGAGTTAAGCACAAGCATGCATGTATTAATTAATTAATTAATTGCCCTTTGCTCTTGAATGTGCATGTGTCATGCATGACCAGTTGATTCAGGTTTCTGTTGCCTTGATTTATCAGTATTGATGGACTGTAAACTGGACTTGTGATGCCAATGAGCCCTTTCCCTTCGGGTTGTTTTTGCTAGGGTGTTCAGCACAATGGGAAAGGAAACAGTGCAAGATCAAGACCAAGAAAACCCAGCTTCTTACAATAATCCCAGACAGGAAAAAACACAGCCTTGGTAGTTGGGAAGAGTTCTCTCTTTTAGACTGTTCCGCAAAGAAGTATAAAATGATTGGATGAGGCAAAATTACCCATCATACCTTGCCTTGCGGTTAATAAGTATTTCTCAGAAACGTAAAGCTTAATATGTAAAAGAACAAATGCAAAATGAGCCCTTTATCAGACTGAAAACAATTCTTCCCAAAACCCCATGAGAATGGCAAGGCACTCCCCTGACTGGAATGAAATAAAAAGACTTGACTGGGAGAGAGATCTGATTTTTAGCCTATCAGTAGTATTTAATATCACTGGGGCCCCAGTCTGTGTGGAAAGGAAAAGGTGGCTGACTCCCTATTTGGTTCATATTTTTGCTCCCTGGTGTACTGTCATGAGACAGACACTGTCCTCTGGGCCGCTTGCTATGTCTTCCCTTCTTTATGACCCCTCTCTCTAAGCTTTGTAAGTACAATGCCTTTGCTTTACTGTACCACAAACATTCCTGACACCTTGGATGTCTGCAGCTGTTGCTCAGAATAGCTGTAGAATGAGTTGAAAGTTAAGCCCAAGGAGTAGATAGACTCATGTGTTTGTTCTGAGTTTAGCATGCCTGATTGCAACCCAATGTCTTCCTGTTCTAGTTGCCTGATTCTGAGCAAAATATTGAAGTTTTCTCTTGTTCTCACATAGGAAATGAAAAAGCACTAGCACCCACCTTATGGCATTGTTACAGAGACTATACAAACATACCCTTAAGGTCTCAAGCACTGGCCTCTGAACTCTCGTGTCATCCATTACCTTTCTTACCTGCATGTTTCCTACGTGCTTGCTGAATTGTCAATCATATTGTTCTCTCACGTAGTCAAGAGTATTAAATCCTCTTTGAGATAAACAATGTACAGAAGAATGGCCCATGGCCATCCTATCCTGCTCTCTGGATTTAGTCTCCAAACACTTCAACTCGTAGTTATTCATTTTACATGACCACATCTTTACAGTTTCTCATTAATACTCCATATTGACTTTTTTGTTGTTGTTGTGATTCCTACCTCCCCCCACACATACCCATGCCTGGTGCTTTATCTTTTCCTCCTATGCTATGTTTATGTTGTCATTGAGAGACTGTACATGTAGATGTTAGCCATTTGTGGATAACTTTTACTTGTGGAGATCATGGTTCTCCTTGCCATTTGCTTTATTTCCTATTTTTTAGCCCTAGTTCATCAACAATCTCTCCCCAGAATTGTAACTGCTTGTCTGTTGTCCTGGTGGCATCCCTCTTGGCTGTCCATGTTCAGTTATGTTTGGTACTGTCTGCCTGACCTGATGCGCGGCTTGTGTAGGATCCTTGTTCCTGATTGGCTCCTAGCAGAATCCTTCACCTGCCTGCCATAGAGTTTGTTCTCTGGTCCCATGGCATGATTGTCCTTGAGCTCTCGGGGAAAGAAAGCAGTTATTAAATCTGGGAGATTTTATGTTTGCAAATCTGTTCGTGGTTTTTTGATATTGCCCAGTTTTCCTGAGAATTGAGCTCTGATTCAGAGGTCATTTTTTTCTCAGAACTTACTCAGAATCTTAGAGAATTTTCATGCCCCCTCCACCATCTCTCAGGTTTTTTGCATTTAGATACTGGAAAACCCCTAGTTCTCCATTTTTATGCCCCTCCTCTCTCTCCCTTCCCCTCCTCTCATCCGTGTCTATCTCTCACTTACATACATGACCTGTTAATACAGATTTGTACATAATTATAATATAATTATCTTACCTATACATCCATACAACAGGTATAAATACACATGTAAGCTGTCTTCTTGCAACGCTGCTGGGAAATCTTCTCAATATTATAACCCACATCTTTAGATGATTTTTTAAAACTTCTATCCTCTTATTTTCAGACCACTCTTTTTGAACATCATCCCATATTTCCCCTTTGATTTATTAGTGGCTATGCTGTATGTTCTTTTTGCTCCAGTGCCATGGGCTTTGTTAGGCACAGGGCAACTTGGAAAGGTGAAATAAGATTGAAGCTTCAATTTTATTCTAAATCTTATTAAGTGCAACATGAAAATCTTCACCTTCCAATTCATATGTATTATTCTATATTCCTCTCCAAAACCCATTTCCTTTCTTAGTATTTTAATATTATCTTGACTTTTCTTAACCCTCTTGGATGAGTGACTGCACTTGCCTTTTTCAACTTGGGGAAAATATATAACAAGAGAAGGGAACTGCAGTGCACCGAGTCATTGCATCGGGACCATTTACTCCCAAACACCCCAAGCAAGTGCAGAAGCGGACATTCACAGGTGGTCTGCTGTAGAGAGTCAAGGCTGAGATGCTGGAGCATTTGACTGTAGCACACTCTTAAAGCTGGCATTGTTCACAATGCTCTGAACACAGCCAAGGGCTGTGGCGTGTAGCACAACTCCCCCGGGCACCTTGGGGGAATTTTAAGAATCTTCCTAGAACTTTACTTGTGTATTTAACTAATGCTACTGACTACAGGATATTTCAGTGGTAGATTTCTGGATATCTACTTCATGTTGCCTCTCTCTTTGCCTCACTCACTTTAATGTTCTGTGCTCCTTACATTAATAACATTAGATTCTGTTATACCAACATGATACAGTGCTGTGTCTAGCATACAAAGAGATACAAGAGACAAACTTAAAATCTCCTTAAACACGCCCCATTTTAATCACTTCAGTCACTTGCTCATTTGCTTGAGAGAGGGTCTCACATTGTAGCACAGGCTAGCCTCAAACTCTCAGTGATTCCCCTGCCTCAGCTACTTGAATGATGGCTTAACCAGATGAAGCAGCACTGCGGCCTCAGTCGTTTCTGTAAGATTTCCACTCTGCTACGTGTCTGCATGTTCATCATAGTGTGGGACTTCTCTGCATTTCTTACCTTGCTTCAGTGCTCCTGGCATCTCTGCTGCTTACTTACCTCATCATAGCATGTCATCCTATTATAGCCCAGTGGTTATTAATAAAATAACAACAGGTTGCATTAATACTTACACTTAACAAAAATGAAATTATAGATTCACTGGTTGTCAATGTAGTTGATGTTGTTGCTCTAATCTGCTTGTCACTTTGTTGTTTCCTGTAATTTGTTGGAAAGCCCTATGATAAAGCAGGTGTGTTCAAACAGTGACTGATGTTTGCTCACACAATCACCCTTGGGTGTACACTAAATGTTTTCTGGGGATTTTTCCCCATACTAATTAAAGCTATACATTGTACCATTGTTTTTCCATGTTGCTTGACTCCTGTTGCTCTTCCCATCCATTATGTCTTATGACCATCACATAAGACTTTGGTTTCCTTTGCATTAGGGTGTGCTGTTTGTTTCTGGAAACAGTCACACTGTGTTACCCAGGTGGACTTGGAGCTCCTGGGTGGGATGCATGATCTCCTCACTAGCACTGTGTAGCTTGAGTCTAGAGAAGTTTGCTCTCTCACCCTTTACTGTAGAGTTCTGTGTTCCATCCATCCTTCCATTGCTTCAGCATTTACCATTTTATACCCTGAATTTTTATCTTAATTTTATTGTTTTCTTGTCTAATGTTTAATGAGTATCAGAGATTTTTGTGCCATTTGATTATTTTTACAAACATACATAAAATATATTTTACATACATATGTTTCAAAATATAAGAAGAAAAACTCGAGAAAACAAAAACTTCTTTCAAAATACAGGTGAATAAAAGCACACTTAAGTGTTACTTTTGGAACTACTTATCACTTTCAGATTTTGATCATTAGTAGATGTGATGTTGAATAATTTGTCAAAGTGAGAAAAATGCTAAATCTTGGAACATTGTACCTGAGTATTTTTGTTGTGAGATAGGGTTTTAGCAAGTGGCCACGGCTATCTTAGAACTCAGAGCCATCTTGCTTCACTCCCCAAAGTGCTGAGTAACAATCAGATACCATCATGCCCAACTCCTGCATGACTTTTAGAAGAAAAAGGAACAGCATCTACATTGTATAACTCTGGCCTGGGTACCACTTTATCTGTAGCCAGTGAGACAGAGTATGTCAAATGAAGCAGTTTCTTGCTTGTGAATAGACAGCAAAAGACAATAGAAGAAGCATTTGTTTTAAGCTGATTCTAGGGGCTCAGGAAAGGTGCCTAAGGCAGATAGAGCCCCATGCCACACTTGAATCATGGCTAAGGGACCCGAAGAGGCAGCCACCCAAGGATACATACTTTGGGACATATGTCCAGTTGGGTCAAAGTGTCAAAAGACATCCTGTTTCCAGAGGGTAGTTCAGCCAGTCTTTCCTCATCTAAGAATGTTTCTGCCCCAGGTACCTTCTACAGTTAACCCACAGAGAGGAGGACCCTGGGCCTGTCAGTGCACTGCCAGTGAAAATGTCCTGCATATTCCAGTCTTTTATTTCACCAACCAAATAATGGATTTTGCTTCTTAAAATTTAAGCAAATCTTAAGATGTGCTTTTTAAAAAACATCTTTCCCAATATCATTCCTCATTTAAAGTTGCAATGAAGTATTCATAATTCTGTAAAAACTTTTGTCTAGATCAGGAAGGCCAGTGTCACCCTTCCAAACTGAAAGTCACTTTCACAGGCATGAAGGAATGTGTCATCCTGGGAAGATTGCTCCCTGCCCAGACATCATCCTCATGACTTGTTGTTTTCTACATGAGAACCCAGGAGCAACTTCAGAGCTCCTGACAGCTCAACTCAGTTATTCCCATCAAAACATTTTTCTTCATTCCTGAAGGCTTTTGTGCTGGCATGGGATTTCCCCCACCCTGTCCTTACCAGACTCTGAGAAAGTTAGGTTTTGACATGTACTTGTAAGAAACACCTAGGCAGACTATCTAATTCTTTGAGGTATTATTTGAAATCAAAGAAAAAATATAGTTTTGGGTGATGGTATTAAATTCTGTTAATTTCCATAATATTTTAAATTCATTCTTAAAGGTGTATTTTTTATTTACTTCATGGCATATGATTTGATAAGCCTTGCACTCTAATTTCTTACATTATCTACTCATATGAGGAGAAAGTGGGGGGTTAGTGATGACGGTGGTGTGGCATGGTTTTGGTTGTTGTTGTTGCTATCTTGCTTAGTTAGACTAAAATAAAACTTCAATGAAATAGACATTCCATTTCATCTGAGGAACAGTAGATTCTGTCATATATTCTTCTTTCTATAAGAGGCGTTTCTACACTCATTCACGTCTTCTTCCTCCCATCAAAATAAAATGAGCATCTCTGTTGGCATCTCTGTTGCACGATTGTGGAGTGTATTAATTTCCACATACTGACACTTGTCACCATTTTTTGTCACAGATGTGACAGAATTACAGCTGCTTTTTATTTGATCTTCTAAAGATCCAAAGATGTTCAAGGATTCAGTGTGCTCAGTCTTCCCCATGCTGTCATTTATCGTTTGGAAAGGAGACCTAATTTGCAACAGATACAAAACTATTTGTCATTTTGCAGCTTTGCCAAAAATAAATGAAAGTATTAAGAACTACATCTCTGAGCATCTGTTAGTAAGAGGGAGGATAACTGTTCATTAGAAACCGCATAAGAGCGTAGACCATGTGTATGCCATTGTCTTTCACAGGAACACCCACAATCTTCCATATATTGGTAAAGCCAAACGGTGCGCTCACCATATCCAAGGAGACACTGTAGAGTATTTAGCATTTTAAACAGAGCTTGTCCTTGACATGTTGGAGATGTAATTATTTAACACCGCATTTTTAAAGTAAGTTATCCTGGTTGACATTTTATATGTCTAAAGAGTGAGTTGGGACCACCTTTAAACACTGACTTTAAAATGTTATAACCTCTTCTTCCCAAACTGAGGACTGGGGGAAGACTTCATTTGTTATGAACAGCTTTGCTCAAACCTTCCAAGGGAAGAGACTCTTGAAGTGATTCCCATTCGTTGTTCTGTGTGCATGGCCAAACTAATAGGACATATTCACATGTTCACTTTAATTAGAATGTATGCATTCCATATTTGTTTAATTGGAATACATTTAATTATATATGTGTCCTAATTAAAAAGAACATTTGAATAACTTGAAGGGCTAGAGATAGTTAGAGCAGAATAATTGGAAACTTCCCACATATGTGACACAAAATGGCTTTTAAGGGGTTTAATTTTCCCATTCTACACTCTACGACCAAATTATTGTATTTTATAAAACCACACTGTGTGCAAATTGCCAGTGCTCATGGCTCCTGTCCTTCGGCATCCTGAAATTCTAACCTTCCTTGCCAAGATTTTAAATGAATGACTGGAGAGCGTTATTTTAAGTTATGATTGTACCAAATAAATTAGTCACTAGCCAATTTGAATTTTGAGCAGTTGCTTTTCAGTCAGTTATGAGGGACCTACAGAGAATGAGTGTTTATGTACTGGAACACCTTCTTTACCCTTGTTCAGTAAATACAATTCTAAAAGTACACTCTCCCTTAGTGTAGCTCTGATCAGGTAGTAACCTCTTTTTCCCAAATGAACTAGATGTTTTTAAATGCCTAGACATGTGCACAGGCTCTGTCCCCAAGGATGGCAGTTGGATGTGGCTATGGTCACTAATGATGGAAAATTGTTAGCATGTGTGAGCTGTTCCAGCGACCCTTAACTGAAATAAATGTGTGGTCTGAAGTCCCTCTCCTTAAGGACAGGTGTCTGTTTCACAGTTGGCACTCTCCAAATTGGCCCAGTGATTAAGTGGGCCCGACACAGATCTAACCTTTCGCTCCCAGAGGTGGGTCCCTAGGAGATGATTAAGCTGCACCTGCAGAGCTGCACCACAACAGCTTGTGTACCCTGCAGCCTGGGTTGTAACTTCATTACTGAGCATTTGGGGATGTCAATTCATGGTGCTCCTGTGCCAAAATTCTTCCCCAAAAGAAGCAAGCAGCCCTAACTCATTAATGGGAGAGTCACTAGAATATTGCTGTTTGATAGTTTGTATCTTATGGTCTCTAAAGCAAACATAAGTCAAGATAAAGTCAGTGTGTCAGTTAGTTGTCTAAGAGGAGTACCAGCATGTGGACAAGTTCATTTCATATTCTCACCTACTACAGTCTCCACTACACCAAAGAATCCCTGCAGTTTCAGTACTGTTTTATATGTGAAGTCTAAATCAGCAAACTCAATCACAGTAGAACAGAAATTATCTTTTAGTATAAATTTTAATGCTCACATATATGCAATTAAAATATTTTATTTAATAATATAAAAAGTCAAATTTTAAGCATTTAATTACCATATTGGTCATTTTTCAGTTGTGAGATTAATGCAAAATAAATTTAAAAATAATATACTTGTTTACATAGTTGTTGGTTTGTTTTTTAAGGATTTTTTTTTTATAGGCAGTACTTTCTTTTTTTCTCTTTTTCTCTTTGGGAATAAATACTTTTGTCATTCCATATTGATTTTGTTTGTTTACCAGACTGCAGATGGGAATTTACCTTTGTTTATTTCATATATTTCCAATCAATTCCAACTCATGCCCAATTATATTACACTAAATTAACATAATTCAACAGATGTTGATATTTAAATGTTTTCTGGCATTCAGATCTTGGACAGCTGTATTAGAGCTTGGGGAAAAGGCAAACATTTAGAGTTAAATGCTGAACATATGCTTAAATTACTAATTAGAAAGATGGAATTAAAACTATGTGTTCTCCTTCCTAAGGACAATAAACCTCAGATAAAGATTTTTGTAATTTTTATCAACAGCAGGTTACAGTTTGAGGCATGCTCCCAAACTACAGAACACGGGCAGGCTTCATGGATGACTTAATTGAATTTCAAATTTAGTCCTTAAAAACTATGAATTGTCTGTTTCACTGAGTCTGGAAGGAGCTATGGTAACTCAATACTTGTGAACTTAAGGACCAAAGGATAAAATGCTACTTGGGCTAAAAGCGATTTTTAGTGTATTATCTTGAAAAATGTTTATGTATGGAGATCAGTCTGTCAGCTAGCTGTCTTAGGGAATTGTCAGTGTGGGCATAGGCTCATGAATCAAACAGAAAATTTACCAAGAAAGTACAAATGGCCACCACATGAAAACATGTTCAACAGCTATAGCCATCACAAAAATGTAAACTAGAACTTCACTGAAATCCAGCTTACACCAGTCAGAATGGCTGTCAGAAAGGAAACAGATGGCAACCCATGCTGGTCAGGATGGTAGAGAGGAGGCCCTAATACAGCATCACATCTACTTTAACAATAACAGTAATCCATTAACAAGCATGAACATACATGGTCAGTTCATGTATATTCTCACCAACTACAAAACTTGTCATTATTTAAACTTGAATATGTCAATCCATTTCTCTAAAATAATGGGCTTTTATTTGCATATATTCATTTTATAAAGCCATGAGTTTTCTTGGGACATTTTTGTACATGTGTATTATGAATTTTGTGTTCACTCCACCCTCTTCCTTTTCTCACTCCAGACCACTTCTTTCTGGTCACCCCACTCTTCCCAAGTAAGCATGCTCCTACTTTCATATCTTTTTAAAATATAAGTTCCACCAGTGAAACAATTATATGCTGTTTACCCTTTGAATATTTTTACTTTAGGAGGTGCTTCCTAGTTCTATTTTTTTGTATTGGTACCATTTTATTCTTTATTAAAACTCGATTGTTTCTGTGTACCATATTTTTATATTCTTTCCTCCATTGTTAGATATATATGCCATCACTTGGCTTTTGTGGGTGATATTACAGTAAGCTTAGGAGTATATGTATTCTCTGTTGTGCTGACTTTGATTCCTTTGTGTGTGTGCCCAGGAGTGGTATAGCTGGATTCATCTACTTTTAGTTTTTTTGAGGAACCTCTATAATGATTTCCATAGTGGCTGCACTAATTTATATTTCACCAATAGTGTATTAGGGCCTCCTCTCCGCCATCCTGACCAGCTTTGCTTGTCGTCTGCTTTCTTCCTGACAGCTGTTCTTACTGGGTAAGCTGGAATTTTGGTGAAGTTCTGATTTACACTTTTCTAATGGCTAAAAGATGTTGAACATGTTCTCATAGGTTGGCCGTTTGTATCTCCTTGGTATTTAGTTCCTTAGTCCATTTACTTATCAGAATATTTAACAAAATCACAGTAGCATCGTGTTTGCTTTAACAGTGACAGTAATTAGTATGCGTGAATATACATCCCATTCACACATTTCCTTGAAGATCTTATTCTTTAATGTCTTTAATTCCCTTATACTTATGAATTCTCCTTCCACATACCCTGTTTCCTTTTAAATTTTTTTTGTTGAAGATGTCAAATTAGACTGAAAACTAAGAAGGTTTTGGGAAGAGCTCAGGGATTTCCATTTCCTGCCTTTTAACATGAGCTTGGTAAATCAAATCTGAATGCACAAGACAAGGGAAGTCCAGTCATTCAGCTGTCCTGTGAATAGCCCCGCCTCTGAGGATCTTTTTCTGTGTCATTCAGTTTGCTCCATCTGTTCCCTGTGCTCTTATAACTGGTGTTTAGATCTAGAGAGCTAATTGCCCACAAGTTCCTCTTTTGTGTCATTCTGTTTAACAAAGGGACATGTGGCTACTTTGTCATTCTTTCAGCTCTTTGTGTGCTGCCTTGGCCGTGGTGGTCACTGACAAAATGGTGATGAGGTTTTTCTCTCATTCTAGGTTTTTTTGGGTAGGATTACTTCTGTTAAGACTTCCTCTTCCCCGACCACTTGAGCGCTGCGTGGTTCAGATGATGTAGAGAAAGCCTGAGGCTTTGGCTTCAATTGGCAGGGCTGAGCGTGTTAGGTCAGACACTGCTGAAGCGTTTCTGTCCATCAGGTGGGGTCCTAATCAGGGGTTGTACCAGTAGTCTCACTTGGGGCAAATGTTTCCTGACTTCAGAGAATTAATTTACAGCTAGCTTTGCTCCTTTTCTGTGCCAACAGTTTTGATTGTCAGGGTACCATTTTGTTTCTGGCTCCTTTCAAGGAAACCAACTAGAATTTCCCTTTTCTTACTGTTTTGTTCCTGTTAGAAAGTGTGGTATGTAGTGATAGTTCTAGCTTAGATTCAGAACACCATTCTGTGGCTTTCTGTCATCTGTTTTAATGTGTCTATTTTGGGGTGACATTAAAGGTGTTCCATCTCAAGGGCACAGGAATTTTTGTTTTAGATGACAATACCAACAACAGTAAACTCTTAGAACTGTTGTGACTACTAATAAAAATAAACATTAAAATAGCTTTTCTTTTTTTGTTTGTTTTGCACATAGATAATATTTCACTGGGAATATACATTTTTCTATTCTGTAATTAAATATTTTCCACCTATAAATATTTGAGTCTATAGTTCCATTATTTTCATTTTTAGTGGCATCTTTATTTTAATTAATATTTTGTCTTATAGCATAAAATATCATAAAGTTCCACAATCAATGTTTACAAAAAGTATTTTTCAAAGAAATCCAGCTCCCAAGTACATGTGCGCGCTACACACACACACACACACACACACACACACACACACACACACACACACACACAGACCATTTAGATTTGGTTTGTTTTAGGTATATTCTTTTGGCTTTGTGCTCCATCCCTGTTCAAACCAGTGGACCAGGGTCTTGTGCCGTTAGAAGGTGGGTGACAGGCAGATCTTCTTTTTGTGGCTGTGGACGCCTGTCAACACTACCTTCTCATCAAGCCCTTCACTTTGGCTTTGGCTTTGGGAGGGGCAGGAGCTTCCTTCTTTGCTTTCAGCACCATCTTGGTGAAAAGGCGATGTTTTTCTTCATGAGCATTGAAAATAAACCTTTAAATCAGTGAGTAACAGACATGAATTAGAAAAGTTATAAAAGAAATTTCGTCCAAATATCTCAATGTCAAAACTAGTTCTGAGTATAAACTGGCATGCTCTAGCTTTCCATGTATTTCAGTTGCATTGAATAGAAGAATACTACCATGCTCTGCCTCTTGGTCATATTTACTTACCCAAAGCCATTTGGCTAAGGCTTCTTGTAGAAGAGGTGGCACTGAAAGCATTTCTTCTAAAAAAAAAAAAAAAAAACCTACACTAAGATGCAAGATTATACAGAAATGGCAACCATAGAATAAGTGAACACACAGGCATTATATACTCCATAGCCTAAGATACTCACCAAAGAAATTTGGTGTTTTTCTGTTTGCATAAGTAAGCATTTACATATTAGTGAAATTGGAACCAATAAAAGTACAAATTGTTTAAAATACAAACTTCTTGTAAGCTCTGGGCATGCCTGGTTGAATTTCAGTCAATAACTCTTGTAAACATATAAAATTATCAAGGATGATGCATTTGCTGAGGGAAATAAATATTCTTTAGTAAATCAGATGTGGACCCCATTGCCTTCATGGCATAGAGTCTGGGCAGAACACCCATCCATATTGTAATAACTGTAGCTTAAGGTAGAAGACACTATTATTTTGTTTTTGGTTTGCCCCCCTCCAAGAGATAAGCAATTATTTCTGCAGCAGAAACCCAAAAGGCTGTGAGAGAGGTGGCAAGTCCGTAGGTTCTGATAGACTTTCACTAGTAAGTATCTTCAGTAAGATTCAAATAAGTTTGCTTTCACTGATAGCACTAACATACTCAAACATCTACTTACATGTTTTGCAACTTTCAGACATTCTATCCTGTTATTCAGATAGCATGTCAGTTTAAAATAAAAATGTCTGTCCTTGATTTTTTTTTTTTTTCCATCTTCACAGCAAATGAGCTTTAGTCAGCGAGCAGGCACAGTCAATGGATAGAGCATAGAACGAGAGCTGAGCTCAGTGTGAATGAAGCCCCTGTGTCTCAGCCCAATCATGCAAAGAAATGACAGAGGAGATCTTGAGGAATGGAGGCCGTCTCACTATTTATTTTGGTTAGCATGTAATAATTAATAAATGTTGAAAACTTGTTAATTATTGAATGTGTTTGAGTGAATTTACATAATAGTTGGAGAAATGCTTTCTTTAAATGCCTGTTTCCTTGTTGATCCCTTGTGTTTCTAACCCACAACAGTAGCTTGTTAGGTTCTGGGAATTAGATCCGGTCGTCAGCCGAGTTGTTTTGCACATAGTTAACGGACACACCCTTCTGGTGGAGGCCACAGCATATGGCGCGTGTAATGAGAGATGTGCCCCACTGACATGGGTGTAGAGGGAAAGTATCTGAAAGCCGGGCTCAGAACACTTCAAGAGGAAATTCACAATCAAAAAAACCTTTCTGAAAACCAAGAAACAACAACTTAATTTTTATTTTAAATGACCTTTATTCTTTTCTTATTATAGAGAATTGATACCCTTGTGTGCATGTGCAGTGGTGTAGTCATCACCTCCTTTTGTGGTGTATTTAGGGACAGCTCACCGAGGGCCCTCCAGGTGGGCTATACGGCTGCCAGCATCCTCTACCTTCCCGTAACTATGGGAACCTAGGGAAATTCTGTTTAGCTTCTTGTGCCCTGGGTCTCTTGCCTGCAAAGTTGGCATGGTAGGGTAGTGGGAGCAGTCGCTATCACTCTGTATGTAATCTGTACCACATACTTTCCATAAGACTATCCAAAATCTTTCCCCAAACCTTTAAATTCCATACCAGTCAACAAATGGTGACAGAAATGACCCTGGCATCTCCAGATATAAGCTCGACACCCTCTGGCACAATTTACCCTCTATTCAAACAACTTGCATTTGTCAGTACCGTTGTTTTTCCATGCATCTGTGGTATATATCTTCTTATAGGCTTATTGCAAAAGCGTTCAGTAATAATGAGAAGAAAAATCCCCATGAAATATGAGCAAACACCACAGTCATTAGTGTGACCTTCCGCAGTTCTCAGAGCCTTTCACCCAGGGCACTTGTGGGTTTCCTCATTTGTGTGAGTTAGTTTCAGGTATGGTGACGAGAAGTAAAGCATGAGGCACTCAAGAGTAAAGCAGTCACTGTTAGGTTTGGTACGATGGACACTTGAAAAGCACTTTGTTCAAACTTATATTTTAAATCTTATTGTTCACTATATTGTAGTATAAAAGGCACGCACACTATATATATACATATATACACAAATATACATATATACATATATACACATATATATACATATATGTATATATGAGCTATTTTAAATACTACATAAAAATTGTCTTGTTTCTTGAAACAGTCTCATCATAGCCCCAACTGGCCTAGAATTCACCACATAGATAGCCTTTAATTCATGGCAGTGTTCCTGACTCAGCCTCTTGAGTGCTGAATTACAACAAGACCTAAATGTGCTGTAGATGGCCAATTGCAGCCTCTTGCTCCTGTTACTCAGGAATCCCCCTGCTAGTGGGTTAGAACCAGGTAGTATCTACCCTAGGAGGGAAGATGCATGGGCATTTCACACTGGATTCCAGGGGTATTCACCTGGCTGTGGTGAGCACAGTAAACCCACAGCAGCCACCAGGTACAGAGCAAGGAAAAGAGGTTGGGAAGAAAGGGGGACAGGATTAGGACTCTGTTCCTGTGGCAGCAGAGCCTCTAATAGAACAGCTCTGTCAGTATCAGCTGAGAAGAACCGTGTGCTGGCAACAAGAGAGCTTTGAACAAGAGAATGCAAGATTAATAGATACCAACAGGAAAAGCTGCTGCAGAAATTCTAGAAGGAGCATGTATCACAAGTCATAGTTTGAGTTTAGAATGTGAACACCTGGGGAGGTCCAAGCAATGGCCTGTTTCTGAAGGAACTAAGATATGGGAGGATGCACAGTAAGATATGATAAAGCCAGGGACAACATGAGCCCATCACTGAAACCAGTTACCTACTCAGGGCACTCACCTAAACCCTAACACATTCAAGAAGACCTAACAAGGGATTGGGGCAGAATGGAAAGCCAAGTGACCAAAGTGTGAGAGAGAAAAGGTAGACTAGCAATTCCAAATGGAGACTAGCTACATATGTTATGGGAGATTTGACACAGAAGGGGCTGGAGAGAAAGCGTAGTGGGTGAAGGGCTTATCACCAGCATGAGGACAGAATTTGAATTTCTGATAAACCTGGTCTATAATCCTAGCTCTCAAGAGGAAGAGATGATAGATTCCCAAAGGCAAACTGCCTATCTTGACTTCCTCAGTTGGCAGTTCAGGGTTCATGAGAGCCCCTGCCCCTGACTCAGTAGAAAGGCAATTGAGGGGAACACAGACCGCTGACCTACACACACACACACACACACACACACACACACACACACACACACACACACACACGGTGGGGGCAGATGGACACCAAAGGCTTTAAAAGAAAACACTAAAAAACAAGGATTTGAATCCTCAGCCTGTGAAAACTTCTTGAAAGTTCCACATACTTGCGTTGAGGTCCAGGAGTAGAGCTCGAGCCTACTACCCCTGTCTATTTAGTTTAATCTCTGCAGACATATTGACTCTGGGTAACGGGGAGAGCACACAGGGCTGCATCTCCCAGGGCTGCCCATCCCTCTGCCACCCAGGCTTCTCCAGTGACACCACAGACCTGCCTCACTTCTGTGCAGCTGATGCCCTGTCCAGGCGGATATTATCCCAGCTGACAGTGAGCGTTCTTGCCAAATGCCGGGGCCATGGTCACATCTGCTTGTCTCTCTCTGCAGCCTGTCTCAGGCTGCTTGGGAACACATTGTATCCAGGGGGCAGCTTTCACAAGGTCTGATGTTATGAAAAGACTCTAAATGCATGTGGTGAAGAGACAA
Organism: Sigmodon hispidus; assembly: GCA_004025045.1. Taxonomy (NCBI): domain Eukaryota; kingdom Metazoa; phylum Chordata; class Mammalia; order Rodentia; family Cricetidae; genus Sigmodon; species Sigmodon hispidus. The sequence goes on from PVIH01000599.1 coordinate 180,480, forward strand.
GCTCCTGTTGTCTTGCCTTTACTGTTATTGTGTTTGACGTGGCCTGCCTCGGTGCTGTCAGCCCCTGTCTCTGGCAAGGTGCTTCTCTTAGGCTTTGTCATGGTCGTTTTGTTTGATTACTTTTTCTTTCCTCCAGATGATATGATGTCCTGTTTTCACAGTCGCACTATCTGATAGGCTTGCTTATGGTAAACAATGGGGCTAAGTCAGGCGCAGTCTGTTTAAGCAACAAAACTAAACTCAAAGGCTCCTGGGTTCTATGTTTAATAAAACACCTCCTGAAAATCCTTATGTCCAGTCATCCTTAACAGAGAAATGATCCAAACAGGTTGTTTCTTTGTCCTTTCCATGTAGATGACAGGACAGTCTAAAGGGCATGGACTCATCCTTGTACCCCAAGAACTGACTTGGACTGAGCAAAGCCCTGAGCCACCGTCATCTGCTCCCTCTCTGCTCTTCACAGGCAACTTCTGTAGCTAACAGATACACTAATCTAATCATTGGCAGTTAGTTGCCAGTACCATATGGGGCCTTACCAAAGGATCTTAACATAATTATTAAAACTTTAGATGTGTTCATGGGATATCGTTTTGTTCTTAAGATGCCCCAGTGCCCCCATCCCTGCCAATCCCAAACAATCAAGCTCTCAGTGCTGTACTTTGCAAAGACAGACAACCGAGTAGACCGAAGACACAGGCTGCCTTTGAGACATTGATTTTCAATTAAAATCGTAAAAGTGTTAATAGACCTAGCTGTTTGTAGCTGCTCCACTCCTCATGTCTGAAATGAGATGGGAAATAGCCAGCCTGTACTCTTGCTGATCTGTAGCCCAGATCTCCTCATATACAGGGCACTCATTTTCTGATGAACTTTGTGGAGTCCACAGACTTTTTCCTTCTGGCTCAGATCTGAGGTCACCAAGTTTGTTGCCTCTGACTGTAGTCTCCAAACATGGTTATTCCTGTGCTGTGTCCCTCACTGGTGGGCAGGAGAGGTGGAGGGGGATGGTACTGTTTGCTCTGTAAAGATTATCAAAGTTTTAAAAGATGGTGGTGATCTTAAAGTCTGTCTCTACAATCTCGTAAGTGGGCCTTGCTAATGAATTTTTCATAGTGTGAGAAACGAAGTTTTAATGTCAAAATTAACTTGGGAGTACTTTCCAAACATTTAAATGCTTGGGTTATGAACACCTATTGCAAGAACAGTCAGGGTAGATGGGTAAATTGTTTCCTGCACATGGCTGAGGAGCTGACTTAGTTTTTCAAACCTCCTCATAAGAAGTCAGGCATGATGTTTGAGGTCTGTAACACCTGTGCCTAGAGAGGAAGGCAGATTCCCAGTACTCACCGGCCCTTAGTGTGGCCGAAACAGTAAACACCAGACTCACTGAGAGGCCCTGTCTCAAAGAATAAAGTGGAGAGTGATAGGTACACCAGACATTGACTTATTGACTTCATCGGCAAATATACACCATAATGTACCATAGTTGAGTTGTCTAGTGTAGACTCTGGAGAAAGTAAACCTGATTCTGGGCTTTGGGAAAGGAAACTCGGTGTGAAGATGGGCCTAGGAAAGAGTTCAGTTGATAAAATGATTTAGTGCGTGAGCATAAGGAAGGACTTGAGTTTCATCACCCAGACAACAGCAGAGCATGGCAGCTTGTGCCTGTGATCCTATTGCCACAGAGGCTGAGATACCAGGTTCCCAGGGGCCTCTGACCAGCAAGTCTACCTCAATCTCTGAGCTCCAGGCTAGCAACAAGATGGACACTCTCCTGAGGAACTTCACTGAAGTGGGCTTCTACCCAGTACACATTTGTACACGCATGCATGTACACACATGAACACACAATGAAAAGGGGGAGGTTCACAAGAAACTCATGACTATCATGAGATATGAGATGGAAATGTTGGAGTGTATTGACTTCATTAACAGGGATAAAGTTATGTTATTACTTTACTGTTACTGTGATTTCAAAGGAAAAGCCAGAGAGTTACAATCCTAGGTGGGATAAAGGAAGATCTGAGTTGTACAAGTGAACTTGAAATGGGCTTTCCCACAGTCTGCTGCTTGGCCTTCAAGGCCATCACTCCACCTTTCTGTACACAGGAACTGTTTCCTGTTGCTTCTGCTCTCTACACTTGAGAGTTGTAGCATTGTCCCAATAGAATTAGAATTCAAAGAGTAGACTCCAAAGCAAAGCTTTTCCACTAAAGAAAATCCTACAAAGGGTATGTATGTATGTGTGTGTTGATATAATCTCTGCTAGTGTTTAACAGAGCTGCCACCATCGCCACTCCTAATTATTTTTTGGTAAGAACTGAACGCCCCTTTTTTCTCGTGTCTTTATATCTTCTTTGCTGCCCTCTGCATTATCACTACCTGTATAAAAGTGAATGCTAAGTTCATAGTGCATACTAGTAAATGCGTGCTGAATTAATTTTGTACAAAAAGAATAGGTCTCAGTAGTTTCCTTACAATGCTTAAAATTATTATATGGTTTTAAAAAATAAATGTGACCATACTATTTATTTTTCTTGAGATCATGAGGCAAGATCCCCCTCTCCACTCTAATACTTTATAGTCCTGTATGATAATAACCATTTGAGAGCAAAGCAAAATTTTTTTAATTTTTTTAAAAAAATAAATGTTTATTCTGTGATAAAGAAATACCATGTACTCAGTACAAAACAATAAGTAGGAGATGCCTATTTCTTAATCAGCTATGTAGCAGAGTTTATACTATTTGTCTGTTTCTGTCCACTGTATTACTTACCTCACTCATAGTGGCTGTACCTATGTTTGGAACAATTTGTTCAAATGTATACTTTCCTCAGCAATGGTTTTTCATTATATTTAAACCTAAATATATGTATATTCACTGTTTTAATTGTACCACTTTCTTTTTATTTCTGAAATATTTGGCTGTTTTCAGTTTGAATTCTTTAAAACCTCATGCCATCATCAGATACCTCTATGTAAAAGTAAAAGAGTATTTTAAGGAGTATTTCTCCTCTGGCCTTTGGTCCCTATCTCAGCCTCACCTCAAGGGTTATGGTCCTGGAGATGAGCACAGAAACCGTCTGTGACTTGAAAAGTCTGAAGACTTTTAAATCCTGTTTTGCTTGTTTGTTTGTTTGTTTGTTTTCATTAGCCCTTGTGGTTGCAAATTGAGCCATTATTTTTCTAAAACTTTTAATCTAGAAGACAGAATTGGATAGTTGTAACTGGTTCCCAAGATACTAAGGCTTACCCTGAGTGTTTGTGTGTCATGTCCATACACATTTGCAGCCTATGATCGTGTTAGAGTATTGGGAGCAGCAGACAGGCATTCATGCATTCAGATTGTTCTCTCCTGACTAGTAAATAATTAAGCAATTCTAATTGTATGAATTGTGAGGACAGCATCACCATTTTCTTCCATCTATTTAAAATGTTTTAAAAGAATTCACTGTGAAAAGAAATTGATCATACTTTTCCTGTAATAAATGTCGTCCTGACAGTAAAGCATTAGCAACCAATTGATAACCTAGCAACAATATTGTGATCTCTTTAGATAATTAATCTTCGCTATTTTCCTGTCAGAAGCAACAGTACTTGATTTCATGTTGAGCCAGAAAGATTGCCAGTTTTGAAAATTAAAAAGCATTCCTTTTATATTATTCATCCCAGTAACAATTTATGATGGTGCATTTAGCTGCTGAACGCTTGTCAACAAACGTAATTATGTTTCGATATAAACAAGATTGGTGGTTTTACTATGCAGCTCTATCTTTGGTGAGAATGTTTTGATTTAGGTTCAGATTATACAAGCTGTGTGTTTGTGTCATTTTCCCCCTCCTTTGTTAATAGTTTTTATTTCTTCTGATAATTACTTGTAGGCAAACAAGCATGCATTTAGGATCCTTGTGCACAGGAGACATCAAAAGGAGAAGAAAAGCTGCCCCTTTGCCTGGACCCACTACAGCAGGTAAAACAAAGCGGGCGGGTGGACTGGAGCACAAATGCAGACCACAGAAATCACCACAAATAAAGCACAGGAGATCCGTAATCACTCTCCCTGCAAGAGAGACATGGTTGCAAGTAACTGTAACGCAGATCATTTGCCTTTACATTAGGATGTATAGTCTGTTCGTTGAGTGGACCCTGTAAGTAGCTAATCAATGAGATACATGTTGTGCACACACCCAAATAGGTAGGATACAGCAAAGATACATAAAAACCTCCAAAGCTATATCTGCCCTGACAAAATTTTCAGACTTTCAGGGGAAACGGGGAATATGCACATGAAATGACAAGTAGCTCACTACCTACTACTACCATTGGATTCCTTGACCTGAGTGGTAGGTATAGAATAGTCAGTGTGTAACTGCGGAAGCCTGCTTTTTCCATGGCAGTGCTTTTTGTATCCTGAGAGTATATATATTTGCTGAGGGTATATGAAGACTTCCCTTTGCTCTTGTTCCTCCCTTTTCCTTTCTACCCATCTCTTTCTGTAATATCCTGCTTCCTCTTCCAGAAAGAAGCTGAGGCTTGAATATGGTCCTTGGCATTGATAGAGTTCAATAGTGTATGTGTGGGCTCAGCAGCCATGTTCTAATTAGACCTCTCCTGCATATGATGTAAGCAAACTTATAGGATATTATGGAAATCTTTGTCCATTTTTTTTTTAACATTAAGAGATGATGCCTGGGGGTATCCCTGGCAAACAACAGAAACAAAGCTAGATGGGCCATCTGTCACAAATGCCATCTAGTTATTAAAGGGATCATGTCCCAGAAGAAGAAAGGACCATGGGGCGGGGGAGTAATAGGAGAGCATATCCCATCAAAATACATTATATGCAAAAGTAAAAATAATATAGCAAAACCTATTGTCTTATACAATTAACATACAATAATATAAAGTAAATGAAAAAAGAGGCCTCTCTTATTGTATATACTGACTTGAACCAAATTATGTGTCTGAAATTTATAGAAGATACATCAGCTATTACTGTGGAGAAATGTAGAATATTCATGAAATACTTGTAATATATAATATCTATTCATAAAGAAATACAGTACACATTTTAGGTCAAATATATGTGATAAGATGTTCCAGTCTCTCCTAAAGCTGGGACAAGATTGATTTCTCAGCATTTTATTCCCAGTGAACTCTGAGCTCAGTGGCAGAAGCCACAAAAGGACAAGTTGTAGGAATGTTACTACCTGTCCCATGTGCTACGGTAACAAAGCAGAGGCTGGGCCAGCCCCTGGCAGTGGACCTATGTGAAGTGGGGAACACAGGTGCTTGAAGAAGGTGCCTGTCGTTCTTTGTTCAGGAGATTTTGATTTCCAAGCTCAGGGCATCCGAGAAACTATTTATGAAGAATTTCGATGAATCCTTAACTCTAGTCTTACAGTCCCCAGGCCTGTGCTAAGCTTGTATCAGCACAATGCACATATTATATTTCAAGTCTGTTGAGACCCTATATGATCTGAGATTTTCATTTTACCACTATATTTTAGCTTATGGAATAAAGTTCATGGTCTTTCAATGTAGGTTTTTGCTGTTATTATTCTGGGTTTTGCTTGTTTTTTTGTTTTTTTTTTTTTGTTACCAAAAATGTATGGCACTTATTTTAAGTGTATTTTCAAACCTGTGTGCAGCAGTTACTTTCAAAGAGGAAGAAGTGCAGGTATTTGAGGCTAGTCCTTAGTTTCAAGTGAAGGCCTTCTAACACTAATGAGCAGACCTCAATGAAGGTGCTTATCAGATGCCGTCAGAAAAGTCATTGCATATATACACTTGAACAGGAAGGTTACACATTGGACATCATCACCTTGACAATGGAAATTGCTGTTTTCAATTTCTGGAATAGAATTAGTCAAAGAATACAGATTTCGTTACATTTAGAAATTCCCCAGACTGTATTAGCCTATAGAAATTTTCTTGAAAAGGTATTCTTGAGGCTGGAGAAGTGGCTCAGTAGATGAGAGCAAGTGCTATGTAGATACCAGGACCTGACTTCAGATACCCAGCAGCCACCCAGAAAGCTAGAGTCATCCAGGAGTGCCATAACTCTGGTGCTGGAGAACAGAGACCAGAAGATCAGTCACTAGGGCTTGCTTAGCACCAGCCACGCTCCACGGTCATGGAACAGGGTCTCAAGGGAATACGATAGAGAGTGACAGAGTGGGACACCGAATGCCTCCTCTGGCCTCCGTGCATATGCACACACATACATGCACATATGTATGTTCTTGCTGTGTTCCCAGGTCCTTGCAAACCTTCCAAAAGACACACTTCCCTGATGTAAACTCTCATGCTTTCTTTCAGTGAGCATTGAATCTGAGGAAAAGTTTTTAAAAGTCTAAATGAGGAAAAGAAAATTTCTCATATGAAATGGGAAGAATCAAGAGTTGAACAGGTGGATATTGTTTGTAATTCCTTCTGGTTTCTCTGTAATTTATTATGAAAACAAACAGCAGATATAGAAAGGACATAGTAATAACTTGCTGTAAATATACAATTATGAACTTTTAGTTTGCCATCTCACATAGGATCTGCAAAAGTTGACTCTCAGCATGAACAGTTGTGTAATATATCCATGATAAATGATAATGTCTGCAAGACAATCTGAACCCTAACTGAAATTACACACATCTGATTGTGACGAGGCTGAAGTAGAGAAAAGTCCCCCATTCCTCTTAGCAGTTGTGCTGAGCAGAATCGAGTCCCTTTAGAAGGATGCGCCATCCAGCCAGCCGTGGTACTGCTCACACATTTATTAATTGTGACAAGAACACCAAATTTATTTCAGTTCTTTAGCTTATTTACTGCTCTTTCACCTTTGTGTTCAGTATTGACAATGTAAAATGAATATTGATATGGTTAGATATTGACTTTTTTAATGTATGGCTTGTTCTCTACCTCCTTCAAAGTCACATACCAAAGCCAGTGTGTGTCTTCAGCAAAGGATGTAGATTTACTGTTGTAAAATTGAGGAGTACTGAAGCAAGAGGCTTGCCAGCAGAGTGCATTTTATAGTCTGAAAAATGTCTGTGAAGGAGAAAAAATGCAGGGCAACAGAGAAAGGATATTGTCACACTTCTTATAGGCGGTCAGCAGGACTGCCTTGCTCTTAGGGTAGAAATCCTAGATTATTAAGATTTGGTGGTAAAAATATTAAGTACTTGAGATATTCTGCTAACTCAACTAAGTTTAGTGCCCTTTGCAGTTACTGTTGCCTGACCTGTTTTGTTTGATATAACCTAAACCTCTGTCACAAAGAACACTCCTCAAAACACAGTAATAGACTATTGTGTCTTTCATTTAGGATTTCATTACTTATGAAAAGAAACTGACTTATATTATATTTTCATTTATAAATCATTTATAATTCATTGATTAAAACGTAGGCAAAGGGCTGGATAACACACTTAGGAGGCAAGTGTGTGGGAACATTACCAAGGCCCTGGGTTCCATTCCCAGCACCTTAGAATAAAATAAAATAAGTGAAATGTATATATAGCTAAGCTCCCAATTAGATTGATTTTATTTACATGAAATATATGTGTAATACTGCAGGTCAAATAGTTGAAGCATTCTACAAACAGTAGTAACACTTACCATATTCTCACTTGTCCCTGAAGTAGATACTGAGAACATAATTACAACTCACAGTTTTGATAACTTAGCTAATAATAGCCCTGACCTTCTGCTGACTAGCCAAGGGATGGAGAGAAGAAGGGAGAGCTAATAAACACCTTCTGAGTACAGGGCAGGGACAGGACAGGCATGTGCTTGCTGTTATATGGGACACAGCCTGTCACCTCCCCTTCCACTGCATGTTGATCCAACATCAATACAACCCTTTAGGAGCCAAATTACTCACCATGCTGCCAATTAGGCTTGCAGTCAGCTGGATAGATTAGTGGCTGAGAGAGGCCGATGCAAGATTTTCATCTCTTGAGCCAATTATGCAAGTGAATTGCCCTCCACTAGGCTCTGCTCTGCAGAAGGGCTGAGGAGAGAGAACATATTCTACTTGAGTAGACTCGGGGGACCCAGCAGACAAGCTAGAACCTGGAGCAGGAAAAAGAAGTGGATCAGGCTACATTTGCCAGGGTCCCACCCTGAGAGAGCATTCTAGGAAAGGACCTAAAGGATGTTGCATTGCTGGGAGCCAGAGGAATGGAAATCCTGACTGTGGGCTGAGCTGTACTAAGTCCAAATGTGGGACTCCTGGGATTTCTTCTCAGGGAGCAAGAGTGAGAGAGCATCAGGGTCTCACCTTCCAAAATCGGTTCCTGAAAAATGAAATGGCCTTCCTTTTTGTCTTTTCATTCTGATCCTGTATGGGAGTACAACACATTTAGAAATCAGTGTCCTATTTTTTTTTCTTCCAAATATAAGATATTGTTGTAGTTGTTCTACTGTTATGAAGTAAAAAAAAAAAAAGTTAAACAGCCTTCTAAACAATGAGAAAGAATGAGTTCTTTGTCATTTTTTAAACACATAGTTTTAGAAGTATTGCAACCACTGGACCAGCATTTTAACATCACAGTTGTACATCATTTTCACTGTTTTACTTAGGACTCAGTTTGATCATCATGCAGCAATTTCCAGAGATGCTTTAAATTGACTTCATATGCCCCCCTTTTCTCAATTAAAGCTGAATTTCTGCAATCTTTTGTCCCCAAAATCTGTGTGACCAAGGGCAGCATCAGACCTCTGACCTGAGTTCAGCTTATGAAAAATTAAATTAACTTGTTGCTCGCGCTGAAAAACTGGAGCTAAGCGAGTGTGGTAGCACAGTGTCAGCTGTCACCAGCTGGACAGCTCCACAGGCTCAGGGTGGCCACCCCAGGTGCTGTTTTGAAGGAAGAACTTAATTGGTCTTTTGCGATATTTACCAAAACCCTAACCAAATGTTTTTCTCTAATTTTTTGTAGCTCAAGGGTCTGTTTTTTCATTTCATCCATCCCTTATTTCTCATGATCTCATAAATTATCATCTCAGTGTACTGATTCAAGCAGAAAATGTGGTTAGCCAAGGAATTGGCTTAGATACCAAACCCAGGGCCCTGCTCGCCTTTGGCAAGCATTCTACCACTGAGGTGTCCCCAGCCCTTTGACGCCTTTCAGTTATCTAATAATTCATATAATCACTGATTACTGTAGTAGCCTAAGCCCTATTGGGTGTAAGTTTCTCAAGTGGTAAAGACGTTCCTGTCCTAAAGCACTGGAGACAAATAGTGTACAAGTTTTGGATAAATGGCTTGATGCTCAGCTGATGGTTGCTCTATAGGAAATAAGAGAGAGTCTGTTTTAAGAGTCTGTTTTTAAAACCAGGCATCTGCATCACTTTGCCTGGTTCTTCAAGGCAGGGAGAACAACCCACTTCCAGTTCCTCTAAGTACCAGATAACAATATCATTGGCTCTACATGATACTTTTTGCCCACTATGAAATACAAAGGACATATGAAAATGTATTGCACAGTTTAAAGAGCCATAACAAATTTCATCCATGTCCATACACACCAGAACACAGAAAGTGCTTTAGTCTGGATCCCTTAGGTATTTGTTATTGTCAGTGTAGATGCTTGGGAACCCTCCTGTGCCTTTTATTCCTGTAAGGACAGAGTTTCTGAGGAGTCGGACAGAGTTCTAGCTTTTTCAAGCTAGCTCAGTTCTAGCTGAAGAGTGTAAACCTGAGAAGTTGCAGTCATAGTCTTCAGTCAAGGAGAAAACACATCAGTGGTGGTGGAAGGCTGGTGTGGGAGTAGATGGTAAGAGGTGCCATCTAACTCGGGAGCCATTGAGAGTGTTAAGCTGTCTATTTCAGCCTCTGGTTAGGACAACATTGTCCATATTTCAGAACAGAGATACCCGAGACTCAGGGACTGAGCTGGGCCAGCACAGGCATCCTGAGGGTCTGTACAGAGAGATCTTCCCTCTGATCTCAGGAAGAACCATCATGAACAGGCCTTCAGTGTTCCTTTCCTGTATCATTCCCATGTTACCTATGCTATAGCCATTAAAACATGGACCTGTAAGGAAAACGTTGAGCAGAGAGTTAAGGGCCATGATAGACTTTATAATAAAGAAGAAGAGGGTTATAAGACTCAACTCTGGGCTTGATAAGCATGGGGCCCTGAGCTCAGATCACCAGAATCCATGGGTGCTGCTGCATTGGCCAGTAACCCCAATGCTGCAGACTGACAGAGAACTGCAGGGCTCGCTGACTGGGGTCCACACCAGCCAGTAAAGGACAAGTAGAGGATAATAGAGAAAGGACCATGGATGTCAGCCTCTGGCCTCTGAGACATACATAAGTCACATATGCATAACTGTATACATTCTTAGGAATTCAGAGTGCGGCCATTTATGGTTTGGTTTGGGATAGTTTTATTACATTCAGAGTCCAGGGCAAATGTAAGATATTGCAGGATAAGTTGCATTTTTACCACAGCCCATGAGGCAGTGAAAGCCCACCCAGCTGTGGAATGCTTCCCAGTTTGCATTATCCTCACATACACGAGCCCATCTGAACCTGTGGCTCTATGTGATGTAGGCAGCGGACACTATTGGATACCTGCGCGGTGGATGAGGACACAAAGGCTCTGGGCCTTGAGTCTCTTAGCCATGGATAGATCTTCACCTGGGGGCTGTCATGTTCTCATTTCAGGAATTGTGGGTGAAAATGCCCAGCCGATCCTAGAGAACAACATCGGGAACCGTATGCTTCAGAGTATGGGCTGGACACCCGGGTCAGGCCTCGGGCGAGATGGCAGAGGGATCTCTGAGCCAGTTCAAGCCGTGCAGAGGCCGAAAGGGTTAGGACTTGGATTTCCTCTACCAAAAAGCACTCCCACCAGCTCTGACCCCACGTCGGGAAAGCCTGCCTAAGCAGAAAATCAAGAAAGAGAACTTGCAGTTTCTATTCCTGCCCCATCGTTCTAACGTGTTGCAGAGCTTTCTGTTTTGAAGTCAACCTGAGTTGCCTCCAGCTAGCTTTGAGGCTGCGTAGTGTCCCACCACAACAATAGAAATGGGATTCCATCAAATTTTCGGTGCTGAAGTACAAACCTCAACCTTGTTTCCTCATAATTTCCATCAGTTTCCAGATATGAAGAACAGTTGATCTCTTATTTATTTTGATCCTAGACATCAGTTCTTTCTGCTGCCTTGCTCAATCCATGCATGTGTATGATACCAGGCTGAAAAGGATCGAGTTTCTCATGATGCCTGACTAAGTAGTTCTGTCTGCCTCCCTATCCAGGGAGTCCTAAGCACATCTGGGAAAGGCTTTCTAAGCTCCCATTCCATGACTTTGGCTCTTATAGGGATTTGTAGCAATGATGCCCATTAATTCTTTCAATAGTGTAGCATAAATTTACAGTGGAAAAACAGTAGTCAGTATTTCCCTTGGACATTTGATAAAAGTAAAGATCATTTCATCATCACCAGAGTGCCCTCAACATTACTCCAGTGCAGTTTATAAATTTTACCTCATTTAGAACATAAAATAATTAGTAAAAGAAAAAAATGTATTTTTACATTCATGCTGACTAAACTGTAAACTCTGCCCTCCAGATGTCTACCTCTTCCCAAAGGCTGGTGTTTTTTAAGGATCAGCTCTAAGATGAAGAAAGGTGATTTAAGGTTTTAGTCACTGAAGTAAATTATTAGACTCCTGAGTCATTTTCTTTGAAGATTTAAGTAGCTTTCCCAGTAACCAAGATGTCTGGCAATGGCCTAACCTACTTCCTGGGGAACAGGAGAAACTTAGGGGACCTGTCATTCTTAGATTAAAACACTTATTTTACAGTTAAGCAAAAACAGTATGTTCCTTCCATTCCGTTACTGAGGTATTTCTGAGTCATTCACTTCATAATGTCAGTAATTTTAAGTTGTTCTTTGTTCAGAAAATACAGATTTGTTAGGATGTTCATTAAAAACCCTGATAATTATTATTACTTACAATAGTCTCAATTGGTTCAGTGACCCACATAAATTTATCCTTGAACAAAAACAATATGGATTTCAATTTCGCGAATTGAAAAAAGAAATTATTTTTTAGGGCAGTAGAAAAGGTTTCGACAGGTAACAGACCTTTCCTGCATGGTCACCTTACAAAACTGCAGCCTCCGTAGTTGGTAAATGTCTACATTTCTTCTAGAAACTGGCCTCCCTGGGAATACTGTAGTAAGAAGTGGGCTGGCTAGGACAAGACAGGTAGACACCTGTATGAGCTCTCATGAAACATTTGTGTTGGGTAAAGCACTGCATTTTTTAATAGTTGTCTCCTTAAATGCTTATTGTATTCATGTAGGAGGGAAGATGGAAGAGATTATAATAGTATACTATACTCAAGGGTCTATTCCAAAGTTGTTTGCTTTTCTTTGTTTGAATTTCATCTCTTGAAGGTCTTTTAGAGCCCTAGGATTTTTATCGGCTCATTTTTGAGCCAGTGAGAAGCAGTGAGACCATTGCACACTGGTTCCCAGCTTCAGAGGAAATGGCTCCTGTTTTCACTTTTCCTTGTTCTAGAGGACGTGTGGAGCAGTCCCCATGCTTAGCCAGTGGGGCCTCTATGGGTAACTGGTCTTTCTGAGTGTGTTCCGTCATTGACCTCCAGATAGTGCGCACCTTCTGCTCAGCTTCTGCAGAAAGGTGCTCGCTGAGCTGCTGTGACACCAAAGTTGTACTTTTCACACTAGAAACTTCTTGACTCACAGGTGACTGAGAACAGTTTATATTCTACTAGTGTTTAGAGTAAATATCAGCACTCATATTAAAGGAGACTCCTCCATGCCACCCCAATCTGCCCACAGGTACCCCTTCAGCATTCAAGTCCTTATAAAGATCAGCAAGACGTAATGCTCTGTTATATCCAACCATAGCTGAGATGTAAATCCAATTGAAATAGGAAACCTTAATGTAAGTCACATGTCTGCTCAGGACATGAATCCCACTGGTTTATCTTTAATAGAGATTTATAAGATTTTGTCAGTTCAAACTGGCTGGTGGAGTTTGTGATTGATTTTAGATGTATCATTTATATCTCCTTAAATAGTGTTGAGATTTCCTCTGCTTCATCATGAAGCCACCTTGCTGTTCTGCAAGTTTTCCTCCCTTTTCATCCACTCAGTACAGTAGCCAAAGAATCCAAGCATGGCCACATGAGCAGTGTGACTCCACATTGTATGTATTTGATGTCAGTCTGATGTGGACTGCAACCATTTCCTCCCTTTTACTTTTCTAAATAAAATGTATAAAGCTATATCCCCTCATATCCACTTCCTTTTGTTATTGAATGATGTAGTGACACTAAATATGGCCAGCTATGCTAACACCCAGTCATATTTTCAGGAATTGGTAAGATTAAGGTAAGTGGAGGATTGCCCTGAGTCCAAGACCAACCTAACCTATATGGTGAGTCCCAGGACAGAGAGATCTATATAGTAATACCCTGTCTCAAAAATAAGTGAGAGTGGAAATCCATTGTTAAGTTCAGCTTGCCCATAATTTGGGCTCCAGGTTTGAACACAATGGTTTGGAACTCCTGGCTATAGTGGTTAAGCAGACAGGACTTAAGACGGCAGGGCTAAATATGCACGCATACATAGGTGTACACACAGGTGCATTTGCAGGTCACATTTGTATGCAGTGTATTGACATGATTGACAAATTCTGTCCTTCATTTATGGTTAACATTTCAGATTGGTATTCATTGCATTTCATTTTGAGCAGCTGTTTCATAAGAAAGAAATTGTTGAAATACTTTTAAAACCATTTTAACTTGTATTTTGTCTTTCAGAAAGAGAAACGATCTACATTGGTACTGTAAAATGAAGTGGTTAGCAAGGAATACTTTGATTTTTTTTTTTGTAGAAAAACAAAGAACTGAAATAATAAAGCACAGTGTTGAGAACATTATTTCTAATGCCAATGTTTGTATAATTTTTTCTTAACCTTTTATTTCTTTCTGTTTGTTTTGCGGTGGTCGATATTGAACCTACAGCCTTCTACACACCAGTCAAGTGCTCAACATCTAGGACACATCTCCAGCCTTCTCTCCTAACTTCAAAGTCAGGAAAACTAGGGATGAAAATGCCATTAAAATAACTGGGGGAGGAGGGGCATTATGGTCAGTGGTAGAGTACTTACACAGCCTGCATGAGGCTCAGAGTTTGACCTACTGTAGTGACATACAGTTAGCATTTAATAGGACAGTTCATTGCTCTTAAGTTCTGGGAATTTTCAGTGTCTTTTCTCAAAAAAAATAAAGAAAAATTTGGCAATGTATGTGACTCATAAATGGATTCATAACTGATTGTGACCTGTTCTCCAACATGTCCATGTCTGGAAGTGGAATAAACTGACTTTACTTCTCTTTCCAACTGGACTCTGTGACCAGGACAGCATGGCTCACTTTCTCTCGTGACCTCCTGAGACACTTAAAGTATTTTGTGATACTCATCAGACTACTGAGTTTGGTTTGCTAGACAAGGCACTTCACTTTTTGTGGTAACAGCATGTTTTCTTCCACAAAAGTGAGTAGAGTTATTACAGTAAGTTGGGGTTTTTTTGTTTTGTTTCATTTTAGCTGAACAGATACTAAAACACTCATCTACATAACAGGCTTACAATGATATAAAGTCACCAATAAGTGGACCACGAAAGCTCCTTCTGCCAAGTCCATCCAGGGCAAGGACTCATTACTTTACACACCTGACACTGTAAAGAGGCTTGGATTTGTGTCTGGTGAGTGGCTGCCATTACCTGCTAGGATTGTGATCTACTATCACCACCATGAGTCTTACATCAGCTTTGTCATCTGCCTTTGAATCATCACATGGTTTAAATCACCCTCAGATTCTCAACCCTCACTGCTGCATTTCTGGAACCCCAGCTTTTTACTACTTCAGTTTAGAGGGCAGGTTAGGAAACAACAGAAGTGTCTTTGTGTTTATATGGTTGCTGGCTCCCCCTCCTTGGTGTGGCCTTTCCAAATAAATCACGCACTTAAGCAGTGCACATGATACTTGACTTTTTCAGCACAAAAGTTAATAAAACATGATCCCAAATAGAAATAGCCCAGGTATCTTCAGTCTGTTTGCATATTTTACTCCTGAGTTTCTGATGGCTGGGTGTGACACATGCCATAACCCCAGCACTTGGGAGGTCAAGGTTAGCTTCAGCTACAAAGTAAGTTTGAAGCCAGAATGGGCTACAGGAATTATGTCTCAATAAAAAAAACAAATTTTTTAAAAATCTCAGAAATGTTAATTTTCTCTTCAAGCATCATTCTTTAATAAATATAGAATGAAAAATAAAACTTAACTGCAGGTAGACATTTAAGAATTAAACAGTTCTGAACTCTCTAATTGAAGTAAAACTGTTTATATGCCAGAACTGCATAGTTGCGATGGACAAATGAACCTGGAAGAAAGCAGAAAGTGGCTAGAGCAGTCCTACTAAGGGGAAAGGTGCCAGGGCAGTCCTACGTAGAGAACTGGAATTCTGGCATTCTCCACACCAGCTGTAGTTTATTACAGAACCAATGTAGGTAGGTGGTCTGTGGAAGAAGGATGCTGTTCCTAAAAGCTTTTGGGTGTGTTCAAAGCACATGGGAGCGCATGTTAAAGATGGGGAGTCTAAAATGAAAGCCACAGCCTTCCTAACAATACACTTCTATAGTGTATGTGTAGCACTTAGTTACATTGGTTTGTAGTCCATGAACCTTGATTTTTGACTCACATCTTCCTCTACCTGTGCTTCAATCTGAATGATATCTAATGCCTTTCCTACTTTGAAAACATATCCTGGCCTATTCCACATGGCATAATATCACAGGACAATCCCTAGACTGAGAGATGATTGCCAAGCACACTGGGAGCCAGTGCGTTCTGACGCTTGTGCCATTGTGTTTCTCCAGGAGACCCCTTAACAACTCAGCTAGAAACAAGCGGCAGATTTTCCCTCACCGACTCAGTGAGTAATTGTCTGCGCTGCGGTGACAGATGTGCAATATTGCAGCTTCTTCGGGAAAAAATTAACAGTTTGTCCAGCATGTCAGCTCGCTCTTTTTAGTGCTTGGGAGGTCTTGGCCCCATTACGGATGATTTAGAAATTGAGGCAAGCGAAGAGCAGCAGCCTGTTCTGAAAGCCTTCGTTAGTTGGCCTCATCTGCATTCCAGGACTTGCTCACATCCAGAAATTGGTGGAGCCCCTCTGGCCACAAGATGAGTATGGGCTGACAATGCCTTGATTTGTTGAGAGAGAATAAATGGATTTTCCAGAAGATGAGGAAATATCACCATTACTGGCCAATTTACAGCATTTTATCTGTTCTTCAGAGATGTCACTTTTGTTATTGTTGCATGGTAATTACATAGTGAAACGAAAAGAAAACAAATTCTGGTTACGTATTCAGATGG
The DNA here is from genome assembly GCA_004025045.1 of Sigmodon hispidus. Classification (NCBI taxonomy): domain Eukaryota; kingdom Metazoa; phylum Chordata; class Mammalia; order Rodentia; family Cricetidae; genus Sigmodon; species Sigmodon hispidus. Next base: position 196,913 of record PVIH01000599.1, read on the forward strand.
GTTGCAAAATCATATAATCCTGATAAATGCCCATTTATGATACACATGGATGAAAGGTTCATTTTAATTTTGAATAGCTAGCTCAGCCATAAAGAGGATATAGGATTAAATTCCAGAGAATCTGACTACATCAAACAAATAGTCTTTCTCTTCATTTGTTCCTCCATTCAGGGAGGTGCCATAAGGCGTTTTCACAGACAGGACAGTCTTGACAACACAGGAGTGCACTGAGAATCACATTATCAGAAGAATGAGAATTCTCAGAGCATCATCTTGCTCTGAGGACCAGACTCTCCTAAGGGCTTCTTAAAAAGCCAGAAGACTTGTTTTTATCACCTCCCCATCACAACACATACTTAGAAACTAGAAAGTGCATGCTATTCCTTATGTTCCTCCTTCAAAGGTGGTTTCTAGCCCTTCCCAGGCCAGTTAGCATTAAGGACTGTGAGGTTGAGTGTGCAGATGAGGAAAGATGGAGCAGAATGAGACAAAGAATGAGCAGCATCCCAGGACTAACTCTTCAGCATCAGCTGTGCAGTGAACTCTTGCTTATGGTGGACACAGCCAAAGCCTTCATACACACTTGTCAGTTGAGCTTATGTAGATATCTGCTGGCTCCCAGCAAGGGTGTAGCATTCAAAGATTTGTCAGCATTTAAGGGACCTGTCACTTCTGTTCCTGGTCCTTTGGCCACTTAGGTCCACTAAGTCACAGGGAATCCCCTCACAGTAGAGAGCACATGGGTATTCGATATACATGAACTATTTCTACCATGTGTCCTTAGTGTAGAACATGTTCAGTCTTAAATATTAAAGTACTGTGGTCTACATTTCACTGAATCTCAAACACCAACAGTGTTGAAATGTACCTTAATTTATGCAGAGGCAGGAAGAGAATCAGGAAAGTTTCTCTCCTCTACCCATGACAACTATAAGGTGATGAAAATGTAAGTCTTGAACAATGAAACTATTCTTGGAAATGAGGGATGTCAGAGAAGACTGCATGGTGAGAAGGGACTGGAGCTGCTCTTTAAAGAATGACAGGTTTACTTGGGGTCTCTAATATATGTGCTGACCAATGCAGAGGGCAAAGATAGTACAGTTACTCCCCACTGGCCACTGTGTCCATCCCAGACACTCTGAATAGGATCTAATCTATCTGTTTTCAAATGTTTGCTGAATTCAGGGATAACAATAACTACCTTGTAGATTATAAAGACTGAGTAAAACTACAGATCTGGCACATAGTAGGTCCTTGCACCTAGGTACCTTTTGTTCTGCTAAAGGGGTAGTGAGTTCTTCCTGTTTGTGTGCCCTTGTCTAAAGGGTTGAGGGACAGGTTAGACAGAGGGGTTAACCCATTGTCAACTTCCCGGCCAAAAGCCACATAAGTTCTCTAATTCCATGGCAACAGGAGTACATGCCTTTAGTAACAAGCCTATATAACTCTTGATGAGGTTAGGTTTTTAGATATATATTCAGAGCTGGGGAGGTAGGTCAGTGTTTAAAAGAACTTGGTGTTCTTGGATGGAACACAGGTGTGGTTCCCAGCATCCCTGTCAGGCATCTCATAATGGCCTGTAGCTCCAGCTCCATGACATCCTCCTGTGGCCTTTGATGGTGTCCAATATAGGTACATGTACATATACACAGATATATGCATACTCATAATAAAAACAAATCTCTAAAAAACGTTCATTCACCTAGAAATATGTAAACAGTAAAAACAGAGAATTCAGTCACTAACCGCCAAAGAAAAACTTCTTACTGGCTGTCTATAGCTTGTGTAGGGACATCAGCACACCTGCCTTGGCCTCTGACTCACTGTGGTTCTTGACCTCTGCTGCTGCTCTCATAAGCCCAGGAATATGAAATGCAGAGCCTATACCAGACCTCATAGGGAATATATCGGGCTCAGGACTCAGAAAGCCCACTGTTTCTGAACTTTCCTTAGCCAAAAATTCTGTCTTTTCACAATGTTTTTGAGAGTATATTCTAGAACAGTGCCTGTCAGAGTGCAGTGTGTGAGCATCACCAGGAGAGCATTTTTTAAAAATTGGTATTTTCAAACTCCCTTCTGAAAGAGGCATCCTGAGAATAAGGATGCAATTGAGGCTTTCCTGAGAGAACTAGGTCTTGTGCCCATTTCCAGGTGTGGGCTTTTCTGGTGGAATCTGTTGGACCACCTGCCCCACGCTTTTCATGAGAACCGTCTCAGCTTTATTCCCCTTCAACTCTGCTGAAGAATTAAGGCCAAGAGAGTCTATCCAGTCCTGTTTGGACTGCTGTCTGGAGTGGAAGAGCCATTGCGAAGGAAAGGAAAGGGGGTATAAATGGATAAAGGAACTAGTGAGGGGTGGAGAGAATATAGGGAGCTGAAATTCTTGTGGCCTCAGACACCTCTTCTGTGGAAAGCATGACCTCTCTTCCTGAGGGCCCACTCTACAAATTGGACAGGATGTAAGCCTAAGCTTCTGGTTAAACACATGAACCAGAGGATGAGTCCTGCACTCATGCCGAGGTCTGTGGTGAAGGAGCACAAGATCCCTTTAGATGACATGCTCTCAAGTGCTTATTTACAGGTCATTAGATACTTAACCAGAGGGAGGGGCATAAAAGCCAAGGTAGCCAGACCAGTATTTATTAAATGTCCATCATAGATTCAGATGGAACAAATTTGAAATCATAATAACAGTCAATTGTCCCCCTTTTTAGATTTTATGTGAGCAGACAAGGAGGTAAAATAGCCTGTCTGGTTAATACGGGACTCCTGAGCATTCTACCATGGTTATAATTCTTTCCTGAGGACTTAGTCTTGGTCCCATAAGGCTCCCCTTTATCTTATAATAAATGTCCTTTTTTGCACAGGCTAAATTAAGAGGCTTCCTGTTACATTCATATAATACTAATTCTCTGCTGGATGTTGGATAATATTTAAATGCATTATAAAACACTGAAAAGTACCACTATACTTAACCTATTGGATTCCCTCTGATTGTGCAGTCAGCTAAGAATGTACAGTTTTAAAGGTGCGGTTATACCTCCTAATGCGTTAATAAAGTTCTATCTTGTGGCAAAAGAGCATGTTCAAGGGCTCAGCCTCATATTTCCTTTTTATTTTTTTTTTAAATCGAGCCTGACTCTATCCAGTATTAACCTTGCCATTCTTATCTAGAGAAGGCCCATTATTTCAAAAGAAGACTCTAAAGTTGGAAAATAATCAGGGTGCTGCTGTACTTGTTAAATATGCTAATGGACATATGATATGTGGCATTTTTCACTGAACCATTTTACAGTTTCTACAGGGTAAAATGGAGCATAGCAAAGCTCTAAAAGACCATTTGAACCCATGTCCTTCAGTCTTTCTGTCCCATCTGTGACTTGTACTTTATCACAGTTGTGTAAGTAAACCCACTGCGCTGGAGTAGGAAGGAGGGTGCTGTCTGCTCTTGAATTCTCTTATCAGCAGCTGCCCTGTTCATACACCCACCTCTCCACCTGCTTCTAGCCTATTACTTAGTAGACCCAGGGCTCTTTCCATTAGGAAGAATCACCCAAAGAGCAGATATCAGACAGCAAAGAGTTGATCAACAAGCTAGTGAGAAGCACTGGCCAGGGGTTAGACGACCTGAGTTCAAATCTGGTCTACCCCAGATTTGGTTTCAATGTCAAGATTTACAAATGAAGAAGCTGGACAAGAAGGAATTGACACAGTGCCACCTCCCTCCGTGCTGGGATTGCTTCCATCATTTTTCAGGGAACTTCACAGGCAAGTGTTACCACCTCTAGTTAGCCCCTGTTTATAAGGACGAGACAACACTTCCTTGGTGTAATAGAATTAGAAAAAGTCTCATTCTTAAAAAATCACAAAGTCCAAATTATGTAATGTGTAAGGATATATAATGGTATGTTCTTTATAGGTGATTTATTAGCAATTCAAATTAATTCTGAATAAAGCTCTTTTTGTAAACTAATATTCTAACCTGCCTATATGTAGTGTATAGTATCAAAGATTTTTAAATGTTTTCTTTCTTTTGGTACTATTTTGCCCAGTTAACTTATGTCTAACATTACCTTCAAAATACAATATAGTACACCAGCATTTTTACACAACTCATTTGCAGTTAAAAGAAATTCAGAATTGATAAGATCTGTACAGTGAGCATCTGACAATAACCCCTCACATACACACCTCAGGACATGCTAGTCTCATGTTCACTAAACAGAAAAATACAAACCGAGCAGTATGATCTTGGCCAGGAGCCCAAGCAGATTTCCCAGAACAGTGAAGAAAGGGTAGCTCTTTTTTTTTTAAAGAGCTGGGGTCTGGGACCACAACCTTCATGCCATCTACAATCTGAAGAATTGGAATGAGTTTAGAGAAAATTAAGATAGACGATGAAAGCCTACAGGCACTGACTATGAAAAATATCACCAATGAATAATGCAGTTTTCTGAATATGGCTCCAGAGGGGGCTTAGCAACCCCAAGAAAAAATAGACATGAACACTAAGAGGGATAGATTTCTTTCAAAATACTCTGTCTAGAACATGAAAACTGTATTGTTTAAAGATGAATACAAATCCAGGAGAGGAGGCTGGGGTTTGTGATGAAATCAGAACATCATCTATATGATAGATAACATTAAAACAACCAGAGGAAGGCATAACAGGAAATCAGCCTGAATTAGCCGAAACCTGTAGTGAAGTGGTCAGCTACAACAGCTCAGACTGGCTTTGAGCAGAAACAGCCTAACCTACCTAGACTCCACCATCTTTCCTGGTGTCCAAATCAAAGATGCAATAGATAAAGCTAGGAAATGCTTATTGGTGTGCCCCATACCGGGTACGGTTAATGGTTTGACTGTGACCCTTCGTGGATCCTCTGTGAGAGTGAGTTTGTTGAGACACACCTTCAACTATGCAGTGCAGGCTGGCCTGGAATGAGAAATTACCCTGCCTCAATCCTTAGCCTTCTGAGTGCTGGAATCACAAGTGTGCACTGCTGTACCTGACTTGGCATGTGTTCTTTAATATGACTTTTGTTTCTGTAAAATAAAGCATCTCGCAGGTTGTTAGGCTAGATAAACGGCTCATTGCAGAGAAAATGAGATCAATGACAGTCGGATTCTGTCGATGCAGAATGTGCTCTCTCCCTGTCCTCTAATTAAATGCCACTTGCTAGGTATTTATGGAGCATATGCCATATGGCTACTGTGAGTACTCTCTGCATTTCATACAGTTCTCACTGCCCATGAGAGACTTAGAATCTTTTTTAGAAACATAAATTCAGCAATGATATTCAAAACAGTCCATAAGCAGACTGGCCCCAGCATTGGCCAATGGGCATAGAAACCAATCTTATCTAAACAGATGTACTGCCAGGATTCATGCTGTGAACACAAGCTCTGCTCACATTGGACTTTCAAAAACAAAAAAAAAAAGTTGGGAAAATTTATAAGGCCTAATGTCACCGTAAAAGAAGAGTATCAAAGTACCAACCACACAGATCTGTCCTCAGACACCTGAGGTTTTCCAGACTCTTCTCCCAATGACTTCCCATTTCTCAGTCTCTCTCTCTCTCTCTCTCTCTCTCTCTCTCTCTCTCTCTCTCTCTCTCTCTCTCTCTCTCTCTCTCTCTCTCTCTCTCTCTCTCTCTCTCTCTCTCTCTCTCTCTCTCTCTCCTCTCTCTCTCTCTTTGGCATAACCTTGTCTCTGCCTGTGTTATTCTCATCTAGCTTATAAGAGGACTCTGCTACAATCTGTGGCTATTTGGAATCTAGTAAAATATCAACTCCGTCTACCAATCTCACTCACCTTTGGATGACTTTGATTTTTTTCTTGGATGTGTTTATGTGTGTATGCACATGTACACATGCATTTGGAAGGCAGTAGTCTACATCTGGTGTCTTCCTTCACTGTCTCTCCCTGAGCCTGGAGCTCCTCAGTTGGATAGACTGGCTAGTGGTCCAAGGATGTTCAATCCCCAGCCCTGCCACAAACAGCTTTTTACATGGATGCTGGGACTTTAAACTCAGTTCTTCAGGCTTATATGACAGGACTTTAACCCACTGACCCACTCCCTAGCTCTAATGTAATTTTTATTTGTATTTATTTTTATGTAATTACCTTTTATGTAACTACAGTTACTAACAGAAGGAAGATAACATTTCGTTTTCTTTGAGAAGATGACTGATTCTTAATTGCTTCTCTATGATAAATGATAGATTGATGCATACATATATAACATATATGATAGGTATAGATACATAGATAGACAGATTATAGATGCATAGATCATTTACCCAAAGAGAAATTTAACTCTGTAGAGTTTGCATCCATGGATCTCGCATCCTCACTTACCCATTGTACTAGCTGATTTATGTGTCAACTTGACAAAAGCCATAGAGTCATCAGGAAGGAGGGAGCCTCCTTGGGCTGCTGCAACACAGCCTCATGACCAAAAGGCAAACTGGGGGAGGAAAGAGTTTATTTGACTTAGACTTCAGCACTGCTGTTCATCATTGAAGGAAGTCTGGACAGGAACTCAAACAGGACAGGATCCTAGAGGCAGGGACTGGTGAAGAGGCCATGTAGGGATGCTGCTTACTTACCATTGCTTACTCAGCCTGCTTTCTTATAGAACCCAGGATCAGCAGCCCAGGGATGGCACCACCCACCATGGGCTGGGCCCTCCCCCATTGATCAATAAATGAGAAAATACCTTACAGCTGGATATCAAGGAGACATTTCCTCAGCTGAGGCTTCTTCTGATGACTACAGCTTTTGTCAAATTGACCCACAAACCAGCCAGCACCATGAGTGAAGATGTGAGATCTATGGATGCAAACTCTACATAGGGATATTTAAAACCACTGCACACTTTAAAGAATGCCAACTAATCATTGTTTCCACACTCAGTGTAAGAAGGGATGTTTGCCTGATTTTACTTCTCAAATTTCTTAACTAAGAGGAAAATTCACAAAGATCTGTAAACAAAATATTCACCAGCGGTAACAAGAGACTGAGTCACTCGTGTTCCCCATACGCTGCCTCTTAAAGAAGTTGGTTGGTTTCTGCAGCTTACTAGTGTTGAACCTGCTGCTGACCATGTTCTGATGTAGAAATAAAGGCTTGACTCTGAAGTGTCCATAAAATCATCCTACAGGAATATAAATCCTAACTTCAGCACAGCAGGAAGAAGGAGCCCATTAGCCCTGGCTGCTGGGTGGACCTCATGGTTAACTCAGTCTTCACAGGCTGTCAGCATGGCTGGGCGAGAAGGTCACAGGCAGCCTGAATGGGCTCAGCAGAGACAGCCAGTCCCTGCTTGCTGCTACTTGCTTCCTGCAGAGGAATTCTCCATCCTGGGCCCTGTGTGAATGAATGGCCTCTAAGTACACAAAGTGGTTTTTGAAATCTGAATAAGAGCTCAGCTATCATCTACAAAATTGTAGTTTGTGGAGTAGAAATTATGAAGAGATCCAGTTTTTCACTTTGTTTTATTGGTGAGCATCCTTTGAGAGACTGACTCTTCCCATAATAAACCGTCATGGAACACAATTGTTTTGGAATATGGTCTCGGTGTTTGATTGCAGGGTCTGCAAGCTTCAGACAGTAGGAACGCAATGCTTAAGCTTCTTCACTTATTGCCTGCTGGTGCACAAATACAGGATTTGGCAATTTATCCTAAAGCCTTAGTCTCTCCCGCTCTGGGAGGTATGGAGAACAACTTTGCACAGGCCCTGAGGCAAGAGGAGGCCCCTAAAGCTGAAATCAGAGCCAAGGTGTGGGCCAGCCTCATGCATAATCCACTCACAAAACACAAGCTGCTGGACTCCTTGCCAGAGCTGAACTCTGGACTCCCCACCACTGAAATAAAGTAATACAAAATGGCCAAATCCTCATAAATGCTGAAAAGAAGCAGCTGGTTGCCAGAAAAACCTCTGTAATAATAGGAACAGAAATAAAACCAAAGCTGAGTACAGAAAGGCTTATATCTGTAAGGAGAGAATTGATATAAAGCGGGATGTCCGGCCACATTTGTGTGCAATGTAATGCAAGGGAGTCAAGAAATATGAAAATCAGAAACCATCCTGATACCCATCAGATAATCACCCACAATATATTTTAAGACACCCATAATAGTATATGCCGCCAGGATCTGCTGCTCTACATCATCCCCCAGAAGAATAATTCTCATGTAACAGCAATTAGTGGAACTGTGGTATTTGTTCAGGAGTAGCCCTGCTAACTCTGTCTGGCAACAGGCCTCACAGATTCTCATTGGACTTAAATTTGCTGTTGGCTGCCTACTCAAAAAGTTCACCACTTTGCAACCTCTATCTATTAAGGCTGGGGTCACATTTATAGAATATGAGCTGTGTTACCCTGCAATCTAACCACTGACTAATAGAAGTAAGGCTTTTAAAACTGGGTAGGATGCATCCAGAACTGAGGCAGCCATGTAAACCCTATCAGTCTTTGTATTTCTAGAGAAATTCTTTAACTTTGCTTATTTTCTGCCCTGGAATGTGTGCAGCCTGCCCAGCAAAGGTAAGAACTGGGTTTTAAGGAGCTACATTGCTGACCTGGTTCCATTCTTGATTAAAAAGAAAAAAATAAGCATAGGAGAGAAGGAAGCTTTTAGAGTTTACAGTACCTGCTTATAAATGGTACTATACACATTCATGGTTGGCCTTCCTTCTTCTTTAAAAAGTCCTTGGCAGACATCCCCACAGTCCAACCTGGTCTACACAATATATAAGACTTTATTTCTTAGTAAAGCAACATTGTGTCAAGTTGAAAATATAATGAAACTACTACAACAACAGTAGGAAAAGCAGCAGATTCTAATACATAGCTGTGGCCTACTACACATACTTGTTTTGAGCAGCCATGGTACTGTGGTGACTGTCCCCTCCAAAGCTGCTGCTGAAATTTAATTACCAGTGTAATAGTATGAGGAGGGCAGGACCTTCAAGAAATGATTAATTCATGGTGGCTCTATCCTAAGGAATAGAGTAATGGTGATATCTCAGGACAGGGTTAGTTATCACAAGTTATATATCATACCCCATACTCTCTATGTATATGTATATGAGAGAGAGAAAGAGAAAGATGTACACAGTGAGCCTGGCTTTCTTGACATGCTCACACTCCTCCCTTTCTCATGCCCATGATACCTTCCACTGTCCTGACATAGGAAGAAGTCCTTGACAGATAAAGCAAAGGATCTGTAACTTCCAGAGCTTTTAGAATTTTTTTTCATTATAAACTACCTCATCCCTAGAATTTAGTGACAATAGAAAGTAGGCATAGCATTTGGGCATCAGGGAAAGTCCATACACATGCGCACCCCATTCTGCCATTAGTTTCTCAAATGTTTATACGAAGATCAAATAAATTGACATTATATGAATCATGTTAAGTGTTAAACTGTTATATAAATCTGTGCCAAAAAAAAAAGTTTGACCAAAACATCCACTGAAAGCTTTTGGAGCCACCTCTTGGGGTGTGTGCCTGGATCCCAGCATGGGGGGGTAGGGTGAGAGAGGAAGATGATACATTCTTCTAGGCCTGGGCCATATAACCTGATCCTGTCTAAAAAGAAAGGGGAAATAAATGAATCAGTCACTAAGCAAATAAATTACAGCCTTAAAGCTGGGGATATAGCTCCTTGGTAGAATACTTCAGCTACCATGTATGAGGCTTGGGGTTCATGCCCCAGAATTACATGTACAAATAAATGAATAAATAAGTTTCAATTTTTCAAGAATTTAAAATTCCTGACTATGTAATTGATACAAATCAGGTGTTCTTCTGGGTCTCAAAGTCAAGCCTTTGGCATATAGACATATAGACATGTGCAGATGGATCGAACACAGGAAATAAAGATGGTGGAAAAGGCATCTGCTGTCCTAGTTAGCCTTAATTGTCAACTTGACAAGACCCAGAGTCACCTGAGACAAAAGCCTTGAGAAGGTGGGCCTGTGGCCATGTCTGTGAGGGTTGTCCTGATTGTTAGTAGAGGAGGGCCAGCCTGTTGTGAGCAGCATCATTCCCTAGGCTGGTGATCTGAGCTGTATAAGAAAACTAAGCATTTGACTACCTGAGACAGCAAGCAGTGTTCTTCCAAAGTTTCTGCTTCGAGTTCTGGTCTTGATTCCCTCAGTGATGGACTGTGACTTGCAGGTGTGAGCCAGATAAACCCTTTTCTTCCCCAAGTTGTCTATGGTCTAAGTATTTATCATGGCAGCAGGAAGAAAACTTAAACATATGGCTTGTTCAGAGTCTCATTTGCCTACATCACAGAATAAATAGCATTTAAGGAAACGACTGGTTTTGATGTCCTTGGCTTTTTTTCCTAATTAAATTTATTTATTTAATATGTGACTGTGTGCACGCACATTCACAAGTGTGGATGTACATGACTACATGACTATGCTAAGGTGCATAGAGGACAACTTTCAGGATTTTTTTTTTAACTCCTTCCACCACAGGTGTCCTAGGGATCAAACTCAAGCTGCCACGTTAGCAGCAAGCATCTTTGTGGAGCCATCACACTGGCCTCACATCCTTATCTTAAATGCAAAAATTTGCATTCTTTTATTTCAAATGTTAGTTATAATAATATAGTATTAATAACATGTCTACCACATGGCATCTTGATAGGTAAATTTTTTACAGCTCAATCTACATGCTACTAGACAGAAGTCTCTGCTACAGAGTATGTTGATATCAACCTCAAAAACATCAGGATAGTTTTCTAATTTTTTTCTGTTCTTACAATGTCAGGTTTTTAATGTTAATGTTTTCATTGTCTTAATATTCTTGCTTGTCTCATTTATATTCCGAGATTAATGATACTCCTAACACATTTGATTTATCATTTAGAGAAAGCACTTGCTCAGAAAGTCAGTGCTAGATATTAAATAGTGATTGCTCACAATGAATTTCTTCTCAACATCTGCAAAGATGATTTGACTTTTCTTCTTCTACTTAACTCTAAATGAGAGTTCTTAAACATACTTCAGTAGAATTCATATTGGTTTTCAAAATATCTCTTCAAAAGCTAGGGTGTTAAAAACAGTCACATTTCTAATGCATATTTTTTAAGCTATCAAAGATGGGTATCTCTCTCTCAAATCCTAGCTGATACTTCCCAATTAAAGTTCTTAGCTTTACAACATTCAAATGGGAAGTGCCCACCATGACCCTAGGTCTTAGGTGTGAGACAATGTCTTGAGAGGTTTAGGAGGTGTCGAAGTGTAACCTAGCTGGGAGAGGCTGGTCTTTGGAGCCCATTATACCCACATCTAGCTCTAACATGAGTTCTCTGTGCCCTGATCCAACAACAATGAGAAGTTGAAAGGCAAGCTCCACCCTTGTGAGCCCCTTGCCATACCTTTTCTCCATGGTAAAAAGTAGCCTCCTATGTTAAATAAATCTTCCCCTCTACATTAGGTATTTTGTCACCACAACCAGAAAACAACCAAGACCGTCTTCACTTTCATGTTAATATTATTTTATATTTATGGAGCACTTCACTATCTACTACTTATCTAGCAAGTAGTGAGCACACACATACATGCACATGTATTGTTGTTGGGTTTTCACTCTTGGGGGCCTGCCATTCAGCTCCCAAATAAATCACTCACAGAAGCTTATATTTACTTATAAATGCCTGGCCTTAGCTTGGCTTGTTTCCTGCCATCTTTTCTTTCTTAAGTTATCCCCATTTGTCTTTTGCCTCTGGGCTGTAATTTACCTTTTTCTTACTTCTGTAATCTTACTTTCACTCTTACTCCAGGGCTGGCTGTGTAGCTGGATGGCTGACCCCGATGTCCTTCTCCTTGATCCCTCCTGCTCTTCTTTCCTTTCAGATTTTTTTCTATTTATTCTCTCTGCCTGCCAGCCTCCCACCCTCATCCTTTCTCATGATTTGATATTGGCTGTTCATCGGTTTATTAGACCATCAGGTGTTTTTAGACAGGCAAATAATACAGCTTCACCAAGTTAAAGTACAGCGTAAACAAAAGCAGCACACCTTAAAATAATATTCTATACCATGAATGTCCTCACATATGTACACATAGCCATACATGTACCATGGAGCATGTGTGAAGGTCAGAACACAGCTTTTAGGAGTTGGTTCTTTCCTTACACTATATGGGTTTCAGGGATCCAACTTGCATTGCCAAGCAAAGCACAGTGGCAGGCACCTTTCCCTATGAAGCTATTTTTCCAGCCCTTAAAGTCATTAAAAATAAACATGTTGGCTTGTTAAACTTTGCTTTGACTGGGATTAAGTTACATATCCAATGCTATGTAACAACTCCAACTATATTTTAAATGTGGCTACTGCAGCTAATTACTAAGAGCTGGTTGGAAGGTCATAACATCAAGTTTATAGAAAAAAAAGATAACTTTGAGTTAGGAAGACATTTCAAAAAAAAGTGGCATAAACAAAAGCTTCCTATTTTTGTCTTTAGAATATGCATAGTTTTGACCTGAAAGCCTTTGTGATCATTTATTTTATTTGAAGTTAGCAAGATATTATTTGAAGTTCTTGATCACCACAATGTACCAGCCACTCTAAATGCTGTGTAGAAAAGAGAATATACAACATAAAAGTTATACTCTGATTTAATTTCAACTTGACCGGATTTGGAATTGTCTAGGGAGGGAGTCTCAATGAAAGACTAACAAGATCAGGTGGATCTGTGGGTGTGTCTGCAGAGAATTACTCTGATTATGTTAAATCAAGTGGGTAGACTCACCCACTGTGGGTGGCACCATTCCCTCTTCAGGAGTTCCTGGACTCTATAAGAATAGACACACTGGGGCTGGAGAGATGTCTCAGTGGTTAAGAGCACCATTTGCTCTTCCAGAGGACCCGGGTTCAATTCCCAGCACCCACATGGCAGCTAACAACTGTCTGTAGTTCCAGTTCCAGGCAAACACCAAGGCAAATAAATAAATAAAGTTAAAAAAAAAAGAATAGACACACTGAGCTGAGCACTAGCATGTATGCATTCACTGCTCTATTCTTCTGACTGTGGATATAATGTAACCAGCTGCTTCAAGCCTTGCTGCCTGACACAGCCACCACGATGGACTGATAGACTGAACTCTAACTATGAGCTAAAATACACCCCTTCTGCCTTGAACTGTTTCTGTCAGGGTAAAGAAACAAAGTCATAAACTTCATCTTAATAACTTTGGGTAAATATACAGGAGCATTATTTAATACAGTACTATTAAGAATTGTGTTGTAAAAAAAAAATACCTGAGACTAACTTCACAAAAGAGGCATCCTTAACTCAGAATTCTGGAGGTTTGAGATCAGGTCCATGATAGGAGGAGGGATACCTGGTACAGGATTCACCACAGATGACTTCATGCCATGGCAGGAACATATACAAGAAGTAAATAATTACAGGACCAAAGAGAAAGCCACAATGAAACTGAATAGGCCAGACTTGGACTTTTCTACCAACCCTCCCATGATATGTCAACAACACCCTAACAAAGATACAGACAGAAAATCCATCTTCCACCAGACACATCCCTTGTTCTACAGTGTCTCAGAACTGCCACTCCTGCAGTGGACCTGCTGGACACTTGGGGAAACCTTGCCCAAACCATCATATATGCAAAATTCAATTAAATTTCATACAAACTAAGCTTAAGAAGGCAATGAGCCATCTATCTTCATGAAATGGCACTGTAGCTGGGTCCTAAACAATGAGTGGTGTGATGTAATTTAGCAACATTAAAAGTGATGATTTGGGGTGCTTAAGATGACAAGGGGTAAGTTGGTAATGGTCCATCTTCTTTGTTAACCTGACTAGATTAAGGAGACAGTTCTGGAAGTGGAGGAAGAGAGATCAACCCTGAAAGTGGGTAATGCCATTCCCAGACTGAATAAAAAGGGTGTGTGGGGGGCGGGGGTGAAATTCAGCTTGGTGTCAGCGTTCCTTTCTATTTTCTGACCTGCCCACTTGTGAGCAAGCAGCCTTATACTTCTGCTGCCATAGCTGAGAACTGCTCCTGCCCTGTACCTTCCCCATCTGTGAGCAAAGCCAAATCAACCTCGCCCCCAGAATTGCTTGCTTTGCCACATACATGGACCTACAAGGAGTAAAGTAATAGTCACTTTAGATAGTAGAACTGGGATTATCGCTTGAATCTGATTCCCAATTCTGTTTACTGGACCACAGCATAAAAACCACATCTCTGCTTTAGAATAAAATCAGATGGTGAAATGATGGATGGGAGGGAAAGAGTTCATTTCAGAGACCATTCTGTCACTCTAAAAGCTGGCAATAGTAGCATTGGATAAAAGTGTCCCTATTCTGCTTCAAAATGGTCACTACTGCTGAGTGTCTGAACTAAAGATAAGTTACATTAAGACTAGGGATCCAAGCCAGGTAGCTGGTTCTGCAGGTAAAAGTATGTCGTGGTTTAATGAGATGGCCCCAATAGTCTCAGGCATTTCAATACTTGCTCTCCAGTTAGTCAAAATCTTTGGATAGCTTTAAGAGCTGTAGGTTTCCTAGATGAAGTACGTCCCTAGCAGTGGGCTTTGAGATTTTCAAAGCCATGCACCATCATCAGCTTGGTCTCTCTGCTTCTTGCTTATGGAATGAGATGTGTAAGCTTGAGCTGCCATTTTTGACTGCTGCAACACTACCCAGCTGTGTTGGTAATGGTCTCTTATCTCTCTGGAACTGTAAACCCAGTTAAACTTTTTCTTTTCTAAATTGCCTTGGTTATTTATTATTATGTTATGTTGCTATTGACAAGTAATTAATATGAAGTACTTACCCACCAAGTCTGATAACTTGACTTTCATTTTGAGGACTCATGTGGTGGAAAGAGAGAACTGACTCCTTTGCCCTCTACAATCATTCTGTTACATCACCTGCGTGCATGTGTGCACATGGGCATGCATGTGCGCGCACACACACACACACACACACACACACACACACACACACACACACACACACAAATACAACACCATTTAAAAACTTTTAAAAGAACATAGATCTGAATCAAGAAGGAATTATAGGTAGTGAAGGGACAGGCGCTAGTAGCATATGAAATGTATAAAGGGACAGAAAGGTGGAAATCTAAAATTAAAAAAAAAAAAAGACTGGGTTTTCTAAACACGGCCTCTGGGTGACAGTAAAGCCAGCTGGGACAAGGTCAGCGTGAGAAGACAAACCATTTCAGGCATGTTGAAATGAGTATGCCTTCGGGACATCCAAATGAGAACACGAGTTCAAAGGACATTTTCAAATATTTGGGGGTAAATATTATTTGAAGTATTTTTCTGCCATCTTGCCAGTGTAGGGATTCTAGAGCTATGAGATGTGAATTGGCTACACTCTCTGAACAACCCAGTGTGTGCTTTTGACATTTGAGGTCAAAGACATGGCCAGACACCAGGATTCTATGGTGAGCAGTATACACACAGTTACTTAACCCAAACACAAATGGTGGACTAAAGATAAGTTCCTCTCTCGGGACGTACTAAAGGGGAGATATTTATGAAAGTGAAATAGAAGCATAACTGCAGAAACACAAAGAAGACTATGCATGTCAATCATTATGCCTTCAAATGGGATAGAGAGCTGCAGAGCAAATGCAACCTAAGTATCTGGAATAAAATGCCTTCCTCAGGAACCACCAACAAATCCCATGTCAGGATACAGGTGCGCATACTTATACACATGCCCACACACAACATATTGTCAATGGTAGGGCATGCCATTCCTTACCACAGATTTCTTACATCACTTCTAAGATCAAGATAGCCTTGCCAACAATGGTGGGGATGCAAATCAGATGCAATGGAACCATGACATAGAGGCCATGATGCCTCTGTAAGACTCAAAACAGAAGGAATGCACCGTAGTCAATGTTCACATGCATTTGGGGGAAGGGGCTTCTATATACATTGGGGAGAAAATACGGTGATATTTAGATGTTTAAGTAGGCTTGTTTTTTTTTTTTTTGACTCAATAGACTTTAGACCTAAGACAATGGTGCCTATTAATATAAATATGGAGATATAATGAAGTACTGTAAAAGGGGGAAAATACTCATCAAGTGAGAAGATCATATTTCAGATGCACCATTTATTACCAAGTATCTATAAAGTACTAAATAAATCCAGATTTTGAGTTTCAAAAGCTGCTGCATGGGGTATGTTGAGTGAAGGGATGAGGAGTCACACAAGATAATGTTCCAATCACAAACTCAACCATTGAAGAGATGCCTGAAAACTGCACCTATGTTTGAGCAGTCAGAGACGTAGGAGGAGGCTCTTGACCTTATTCTCCTCTGCAGGGAACAGCTGGAGTGAGGATGAGTCCTGAGACTGTTGGGTTAGTTTTTTCAGAAAAGGAACTGAACTTTGTAATTTAAAATTCACTTTGAAAAAAAGTTATAGTTTTCTATTCTTCACTGAATTCATATTTTAAAGGAAAAAATAAAGAATTGACATGTGGGCACACATGCCTGACCATTAGTCTATGCATCTGATGTGCTGATGAAGTGATTATATATGCTACACAAATAGAAAGTGATCTGGAGCTCAGACATTTATTTTAGAGTGTCCAGGGTGGGGGGTTGCTACAGCACATGTGTGGATGGCAGAGGACCACTTCTGTGGAGTCAATCTTGTCTTTCTACTGTGTGTTCAGAAGCTCAGACTCAGGTCATGAGGCTCATGCAGTGCAAGTGTCTACCTTCTGAGCCATCACACCAGCCTCAATGTCGGCATTTTAGATGATGATGATTTTTATTCTACTATCTCAAGCATTACATCACACCCATAACAAATATACAGCAGAAAAGAGAATAGGTAATACTGAACTCAATTGAAGTGTCTCTCTTTTTTTTTTGGTTAGCAACATTTTATTTTAATAAAATGTGTATTCTCTTAGTAAAAATGTACTGTGTTATGATAGAGGAAAAACATCTCCAAAATACAGAAAAATACAAAGAACAAAAAAATTTCCTCCAGCATGTCATACTTTGTACATCTACATCTTTCCAGGTACCTTGTTGGTCTAACTATATCATTTATCATCATTGATTATCTATCTATCATCTGTCATCTATCAGTCTATCTTCATTTTCATCACCTATTTATCCCCATCAATCACTGTCTATCATTTTACTACCTACATATCTATCTATGATCTCTATAAATCAATTATATCTATCCCCATGTATCTATCATCTATGTATCATCTATTATCTGTCATTTCTATCATCACCTATATATCAATCATCTGTCATCACTACCAATGTACCTGTCATCTGGAATATCTATTTATTATCTATTTATCTACTATGTGATATTCTAATTAATGGTACATGCTCCCACACACACAAATCATCATACTTTCAATATACCATTTAAGATAATTTCTTTCCTTAAGGCATATAAACAATATTTTTATGTATCTCCTACAGGAGCATTTTAGAAGCCTTCCCCCAATCATTTTATTCCATTAAAGTATGCAAATGAGCTCACCAGCTCTAAGCACTAGATGTGAAACCTATCAGTTTGGTCAGGGAAAGAAATATACAGAGTTTTTCCAACCATGTTTCTGTGAATGCTTCCTAAGAGTTTTTGTTACTACTTTTCTTCATCATCCTTGAGTAAATAAATAAATTTTATTAGTCAATTAACACTGTTGCATAAAGATGCTTTAAGTTTACAAGGCTCCCATCATCTCCTGGGCCCTACCTCTGGCAATACATGAGGTTTGATGCAGTTTTATGTGTGATCCAAGTCTCCAGGGATGCTAGAGATGGAGTCATTGGAACATACTAAGCCTTAAGTTGTTCTACTGTGAGGCAGGACAAGGATGCTGGAAGAGTCCAGACTCAGTTTTCCATGTTACAGCAGACTTGAATGAAATGGTAATTATTGATCCAACAACCTGAAATGGTTTTTTTCTAAGTCTGTAGGGAAACACTGTACAATGTATACTTAGAGACGCTTAAGTAATATTTATTAGTGGCTTGGCAGGTCATAACTGATTGAAAGACACCATTAAAGATCAGATGGAATTCCTTTTCAGTTCTCTCATCTGTGACCCACTCGTTAGAGACTGCCACATGTGTATGCAATCTGGCAGTTCAGAGCTGCCAAGGATGCTGAAACAGTACCTCTGTCATCTTGCAAACTGGACTTTTCTGAAGTTCACCAATTCTCTCACCTTCCTCTATGCAATATATTTGAGTCATCCTCTTGTGCTGGAGAGATAGTTCACCAGTTCGAAGCACTTGATGCTCTTGTATATGACCCAGGTTCAGTTCCCAGCACCCACATAATGGTGCACAGCAACCTGCAACACCAGTTCTAGGGGATCTGACACCCTCCTCTGGCCTCCAGAGACTCTTGTGAAAATGTGGTGTACATAAACTCAGACAGGCACACACATACACATAAAAACAATAAATCTTGAATATACTCTCTTAAACATATTAAAGCTCCATAATTGCTTCACTGAACTCTGCTTTTCCAAATTTATTTCTATAGCTTTCAAACCCACAGTAAAAGTTTGGGATCTTTAATAGTATCTATCATGATTTTACTAAATTCTGATCAACATCTTTCTACAATCTTTATATCATAAGAAAGATATTTTCATAGTGATTGTCAACCATCATCTGACTAGTATCAATGAGATGCTGCAGTGGTCGTCATGAAGCATCTATCTCAAGTTAAGTTTTCCCTGGCACATTTTAAACTGTCCTCCATATAACACCATATTCAGAGAACACACAGCAAGCTTCCTCCAGCCCATGACAAAGCCAAGTGTGGCCTTTCCTTTCATAAGTGTGTTCTGCCAAACCACTTAACAAGGTGAGATAATGCTATTTGGCCGTGTTGAACTCATTCTGAGTTACCTTTGTTTTCAAACCCAGCTTGTAGAGTGGGACTTCTAAGGCCTATAATGTGCTGCAAGAGGAGTATGAAGAGGTTTGAATAGTCTCTTTCCAGTGTATTCTGGCACTGTAGCCTGAAGCCAGAACTAGGTTTTTCCTTTTTTTTTTTTTTTTTTTTTTTTTTCTTTTTAACTGCAACCTGCCTTCCATGAATGGAGGAAGCAGACTGCCTGCCTCTTTGCTGAACACTCAGACAACGTACTGATATAACAACAGTGGACAAGCAGCTGGGAGCTGGGCTGTCAGCCTGTCACACACTGACAAATCTGTTGTTCATATTCAGGCAGGATGCGTGTGTCCACTCGCCACCAGCATCATCCATCTAACAGAGGGGGGATGCGGGCAGCCTGCACCCTGCTGCCTGTGGACCAAACACACTTATTACAGTCCTTCTGAAGGCTTGCAACTAAACAACTCATTTACTTTGTGATGCTGGAGCCAGGCAAATGAGACAAGTAAGATAACCTGCTCAATTTTTGTTTCTCTTCCTTCAAGGTACCAAGACAGCCTGTATTACCATTTCATGTCACATTCATAAAACCATAACTCTAAATAGCTCTAAATGGCTGTTCTGAAAACCTAGACAGGCAAACAGAGAGAAGGTAAATGGAAGAAGTATCCAATTAAAATGTTGTTATTTAAGGGGAAACATTTTAAACACAGCTTATAATGTGTCTCCTCCCGTTTATTTTAATTTTTCAGGCAGGCCCACTTACAGAATATTCTCAGGCAATCTTTCCCCAGAGCCATCCCATCTATGACACTCTGATTCCCCTCTCTCTGCAGATCTATTCAAGGTTGGTCACAAAGCCTGTCTGAGATTGAATGTGCAATTCCTCCGTCAAGGTATATCTCTATTTATATGGCTCTTTGTAAATCAATGGAGAACATTTTCTTGTATGCGTTTGGGAGGAATTGAGTGATAATGTAAAGGATACTGCAGAGTTTCTGGCACAGTGTGGCCATGATTTGTTTAATCTTTACCTAGACTGTTCAAAACAAATTTGCATCTGTTCCAACAGCCACTCCCCAAACATTGCCCCTTGACTCTTTTCCCATCCAACCCCACACTCCAGAAAGGAGAATTAGGACTGCTCAGACACAACTTTGTGCTTTTCATTCACATTTGTAGGTGTTTTTCCCAAGTTGGTTTTTCCTTCAGCCTCTCTGAAGAGATATTCTGAGCATTTGAGGTCAGTTGGTCAGTAAAGCCCACAAGAAACACACATCCTCTCAAAGAATATGACAAAAACCAAGGGTAACCTTGGAAAATCATGTTAGCATTTTAGAATTAGGAAATTTTTATATTCCTGTGAAAACTGCAATCAAAATGCCACTACAGTTTATGATTTATGATTTTTAAATCTCTTTACATTAAAATAGTACCAGCATCATTGAGATTCTTCTATGTGGATGTCTTTTTCTATATCAATATTCACACTGAGAGGAAGAAATCTATTTTAGGAATGTGTAGGGTAGTAACATTAAAAAAAATGGAGCAAGTGGAAAACTACTAAAGAATAATGTTCTTTGTCCACTGCCTATAGCACGTGTTACTCTTACATAATTATTCTTGTATCAATAGACATTGAGCAATGGCATTTACCACAAAATAAGATTCCTTGGATTGTTTCTGTTTGTTTGAGACAGCCAGGCTGACTTGGGACTTTGTAGCCCATGATAGCTTTGAGTTTATAGTGATCCTTCTGCATCAGGCTTCTGAAAACTGGGATTGTACCTGACTCAGTATGTGCACTTACTTTCAAGGAGCACAAAGAAGCAATATGAGTGTGACAACTTACAGCCAGCACACACTCACTGTATATATGCATACTCATGTGAGTAAGGAAAAGTACATGAGTTCGCACACAAGCATGGAGAAGTCATTGTATAGGAACCTCACCCTGCTTGTGGCTCATTTCCTCTAGTAGCACAGAATGGATTCTTACATATATATATATATTATATATGCACATATATAATACTTATATATTTATATAAGTATATATGTGTATATATATATAGTTTTATTTTATTGGTGTTTGACACAAGGTCTTATGGTATGGCCTGGGCTAGCCTCAGACTTTCCACCATAGATTACCTTAGATTCCTAGAGTGTTGGAAATTCTTGATTCACCTTAGTTAGGGCATTGCATAACTTGAAGCAAATATTTGACTCTTTTGCAACATGCCCAATATTTTTGTGGGTCTTGAATGAGATGAAAAATGAAAGTACTATATAATCAATCCATAGTATGAAAAAGAAATTAGAAGAGTTGTTTTAAATTTTAGAAATGAGTTTACTCTAATAGAAAACAAACCATAAACATTAAGGAGTGCCAAATAATTCTAATCAACTTGAACATATCTTGATTAACTCTGTACTCTCAAGTTTTAACATTATGCTTATTGTCAATATAGTAATGAGGTAAATTCTTATAAAATTCCTGGGTGCCCTTTATTCTACCCTGAAACCATGGTGATTTTGATTGACAGAGAGATTACCTAATAAACCTCCAGTACAAATTAATTAATCACTTTGAATACAACACTAAATTGGCAGGTATAAAAAAGCAAATGAGATGGGTGTTGAGGACCATTTTCAAGTGACCTTAGTTGAAAGCCAAATATGGAATAATTTCTTCTTTTCCAGTGCAGTGTTCATGAGAAACAGTGTATGCTTATGCCCTCCTTGCCCTTATACCTGCCTGCCACTCCTTGATAATCCCCAATGGGACCAGACAAAAAAAGCAATGAGTCTCTGAGTAGCCCTTATATATGGTTATAATGTAATGCCAGTCACACCTGGTTCAGCCTCTACTGTCCTTGTAGCCTACGGTACTTCCTGACAACATTTATTGTATTAGAGCATCATGATTTTTTTAGTTGTCTGTTGGCTCCTTGTAGGAGCAATTTCACTCAGTCCTGTAGCCTTGGCAGGGGCCTCAGTCCTAGGGGACTCAGTGCAGGCAAGCTACAACAAAACCTGGCATTTTTCATCAGTGATTGTACTTTAAGTTATTCCTTCGTGTTCTTATACTGGATTTAAACATCCAAAGGGAGCCAGAGAGGTGGCTCCATGGGGAAACACACTTGCAGCCAAGTCTGAGGTCCTGAGTTAAATCCCTGGGACCCACGTGGTGAAAGGAAAATGCTGATTCCTGCAAGTTATCATCTCGTCTCCACATACCTACACATGTCCCCCAATCCCACTCGTAAATACAGGAATAGAGCATCCAAGGCACCACCATTTCCTCCAGGATAGTACATACACTTCTCATTGCTGTCACAAAATATCTGACAAAAACATCTTAAGGAAGGAAGGGATTGTTTTGGCTCACCCTGTGAGTGAGGCTAAATTCAACAAAGTGGGAAATTCATGGTGGAAGGCACACAAGGCAGCCGGTCACACTGTGCCCACAGTCAGGAAGCTGAGTGACAAATTCTGGCCCTCAGCTTGCTTTCTGTTTTATTCAACCCTTAGCCCATGAAATGGTGTCACCTACTATTAGAGAGGGTCTTGCTTTCTCCATTGAAACCTGTCCTGTAATACCTTCAATAGACATTCCCAGAGATATGTTTAGTACTTACTGCAAATCCAGTTCAGGTGAGCCTGAAGATTATCCACCATACCTAGAAAGCCAGAGCCCTTAATAGCTCATGATCTTTAACTCATTGTCCTGAAAAGAAAGTTAGCTCATCATCCATTTTGATCAGGGATTCACCAAATGAAAAATATCTCGCCTCCTTCCTTGACCTCACCTACTTGATTAAGTGCCTGTTACATGATCAGGGTGCCTTCAGGAGAACCAAGGCCCTGCAAGATCAGCACCACATTCATAGTTTCCCTCCTGCAGCAAGTAACAACTCAAGGTTTACCTGATATGCATCTCAAACTATTATTACTAAAAGGATAGTCTTCAGATATTCCTCTTCTACCCGCCAACCTATAAATAAATGAATACTAAATAAATACATAAATAAATAAACACAAGGCAGCCCTAAGAACACACGCATAGCATTGTATTGGGCTTTATATTCCCAGTCTATCTTGGTCCACTCCCAATCTGATTCCGGGTGTAGGGATGTTGCTCAGGTAGCTATTCTCTGCCAACCTACCTCACTCTTGCCTGATTCCCTGCCCTAGAGATGGGCTGTCTGTGTCTGGGCATGGCATCTCTCTGTTGAATTTCAAACCCATTGTACCAGGCAAGAGGTGGATTTGGGGGATACTAATGACCCCCCAGTATTTCTTGTTCTTTTCTCCCATCTCTACCCATTGTCCCCTCCCTGCTCCTAGCCCAGTCCTACTCCCCAGCACCCTCTCTTTCCTGTCCCTACCCAAGCTGCTCTGAGACAGAAAGGGGGAGCCCGATTATTTATTGTGCGTCTGTTTGAAGTGAAAGGCTTTTACATTTTAATGAGCACTAAATAGGTGCGAGGAAATATTGTTCATTAGCTGTAATCTGCGGAATTGCTTGAGAGAACTTCCTTTGGAGGCCGCTTTAAGCGGTTCACTCAAGTAGAGCAGTTTGTATGGTAATTAAGGGAGCATTTTGCTGTCAACATCTGTGCTGCTATTTATAACAAGGGAGGTGGCTTGCGGCTCCACTGGAGGGCTGGAGGGTGTGGGTGCTGAGAGATGCAGGTGGAATGGGGTGACAGTCAATAGTGGTACAGCATGGCTTGCAGCCACGACACTCTTTCTTTCTCTGACTTTCCTCCCATTCAGCCTCAAATAATTCTCACAGAAATTCGTCACCATTCATCGTGGCTAGAAAAATTCGTGCTTTGACGTCTCATTAATCACAACCTTCACCTGGCAGCCAGGCAGGGAGATTCAAGACACTGTGGAGAAGCGAGTGGTCTTTAGCTTGGTCTCAGGTTCTCTCTGTCTCTTGTGCATTTTTCTCCCTGTGTCTCTCTTATGAGACAACAAGGCACCAGCATAAGAGCTGTGGCACTTGGGGGCACTCAGAAAAGAAACACTGAACACCTCACACCCCTGTAAAGGAATAGTGACCCATTGGCAGTCCTAGCATGGCCTGCAACATGTCCTGTTTGGAGTGGCCCGTGGTACTCTTTATATTCTTTGCAATACCAGAATAATCTGGCCTTTATTCCCTCCAACTAGATGAAGGCATTAGCTAGAAAGATCTAGAAGACAGACCTATAAGGTCAAAGGACATTCAGCAGGAAGTTTGCTTGACTATGCTGAAGCCGGGAGCATAAAAATATGGACAGGGAGTGAATGAGCACCACAAAGAGCCTGCAGAGATTGATGGTAAGCACACTGGCTGAGTTGAATCCAGGACTGTCGGATGCCTGGGTGAGCTGGGAGCTGTTGGACACAGGGATGAAGGCAGGTAGTTCTGTGAGGGGAGGAAAGCAAAGGCCCACTTTC
The DNA here is from genome assembly GCA_004025045.1 of Sigmodon hispidus. Taxonomy (NCBI): domain Eukaryota; kingdom Metazoa; phylum Chordata; class Mammalia; order Rodentia; family Cricetidae; genus Sigmodon; species Sigmodon hispidus. Next base: position 221,296 of record PVIH01000599.1, read on the forward strand.
TGGAGTCAAAGAGGAGTTGAATAAGCAGGGGCTAGGTGCCTCATCTGCTGCTCTGAAAAACTTGTCCCAACTCCCTACATTTTCTCCAGCTTAAGGTGGAACCAGGCAGGATTCTTGAGAAGAACAGCCATTTTGCCTACCAGTAAAGGGGCAGCCACGGAGGTGCTGGAGTCAGGCAGACCCTGGCTGCTGGAAGGAGACGGAGGCCTCATGCACCATACTGGGGATCTAACAGAAAGGAGGTTTCTCTGTTCATTTATTCATACTTACCCCCCCTTTCTCTTCTTTTTATTTTATAATTCTTCCCTTCCTTTTATTCTTCTTCCATTCCTTTCTGTTTTTTGAGTCAGGGTCTCCTGTTGCAGCAGAGGATGACACTCTCTGAACTTCTTCTTCTCCTATCTTCTGAGTGCTAAATTCACAGTTGCGTACCACCACACCTGTTTGATATTGCATTGGGGATCTAGCCCTGGGCTTTGTATCCTAGAGACCCACTCCATCCCTTAAACTATACCCACAGTTCCCCAACTCTAAGCATTTAAATATTTAATATGTAGGCATTATTTGGCACATAGTAGGTGAGTACTCAAAAGTCAATATCTTTTGAGTGAATGAATAAATTATTGAGGATCTGTTGACATCAAGAATGACTTACAATAAAAGATGTGGAGTGTGAGAGCAGCCAGCTCTTCTTTGCCTGTGGACCTTTTACTCAGTCAGTGAATTGGTAAAGGATTAACAACTTTCAAAAGGAATATTGTTTTCATCCCACACAAAATCTTTATTTTGGAAAAATACATCAAAAAACATTAAGCCTACTAATGAAATTGCATGAGTGTGATGTTTTGAAGGAGAAATGGTCCTCATGGGCTTATGTATTTGAACACTTGGCCGCCAGTTGATGGTGTTGTTTGGGGAGGTCATGGAAATTTTAAGGCATAGAATCTTTCTGGAGGAAGTATATCCTGGAATGAACCCTGAGGTCTAAAGCCTATGCTACTTCCAGTTTTGGGTAAACTGCTGTGTGTGTGTGTGTGTGTGTGTGTGTGTGTGTGTGTGTGTGTGTGTGTGTGATTAAAGATGTGATCTCTCAACTTCCTGCTCCTGCCACCTGCTGATATGTCTTTTTCTCATGATGGACTTATTGTTGCTGTGGAGCCGTAAGACAGAATAAACCCTTTCTTCCTTAGATTGCCTTTGGTTGTGATGTTTATGAGAACAGCAAAACTAGCTAATGACAAGAGGAATTGTATCAGTTCTTTCTGTGTCTCTGTGACCAAAATACTTGACAGAAGCAATAAAAAGTGGGAAAGCTGTGTTTTGGCTCATGACTTTAGAGAGATTTCAGCCCATGACAGTAGGGAAGGCATGTGTGATGGCTATTATTGGGTTGTCAACTTAACTACATCTGGAATTAACTAAAACCCACACAACTGGGCATACCTGTGAGGGATTTTTTTTTCATTAAATATTGAAATGAAAAGATCCATTTTTAATCCAGATCTTTGAAGTAGGAAGATCCACCTTTAATCTGGGTCAGGCCTTCTGTTGGAAGTCTGTATAAAGGGCATAGAAGGAGGAAGCTGTGCTCTCTGCCTGCTTGCTCTTACTTGTGAGTTCATTCCTTCACTAGCATTAGAGCCTACTTCTTCAGGATACCAGCATATGCTGAAGACAAACTGAGACTGAACAATTACTAGATTCTTAAACCTTTAGTTCATTGGATTAGCTTCACCACACCCTTTCAGTCATTCTAGTCAATCTGCTTTATATAAAGGTACAGATATAGATAAAGATAAGATATATCTATATCTATCCATCTATCCATCTATATATATAGATAGATGGATCTTCCCACTTCAAAGATCTGGATATATATATATATATATATATATATATATATATATATATATATATAGAGAGAGAGAGAGAGACAGAGAGAGTTCTATAACAGAACCTGACTAATACATCATAGTTTCAGGAGCAGTCCTGTTCATGCTGTTGGGTTATGTAGGTTTCTGTTTATATCTTGGTAGATCAGGAAACAGAAAAAAACAGTTTATGTTCAAGCATCAGTATAACTTTAAAGGCTTACCATAGCTACCATAGTTACCTATGGCTTCTAGTCAGATTCCACCTCCTAAATACTCAATAGCATTTAAAGAATGACACAAGTCGGGGGCTGAGTAATCAAAACACTAGCCTGTGTGGGACATTCAAACCATACAGTATACAGAAAGTGCACTTCTACTGGACCACTGTTATAATAACTGATTATAAGGGATACATTCTCCTTATTAAACTCTATCCTCACTGACAGAATTTGTCATTAGACACAGTATTTTATCTCTGTTATTTTTTGTCTTGCTTTTACATGATTATTAATCCTTGTTTGAATTCCATGTTTGTCCAAAGGCAATTTCACTTAATGACTCATTTTGAGAAGTCAAATAAAAACAAACAAATGTAGTGAATCCCAAATGACTGAAGATAATTTAAACTTGGAGATGCCACAAATAATTCAGATTTTCAAGTAGCTGTCAAATTATTATCAGTTTAGAGTAGCTGCTTTACTACCATCCTTCAATATATTAGACTTGGGAAAAAAAATCTATCATCTATTTAATGTTGTAAACAGAGGTCCTGCCCCATTCCATAGCTGCTTCCAAATAATCCTTCAGAGGATTATATTAATTATAAATATTTTGTTGATGGCTTAGGCTTATTACTAACTAGCTCTTACACTTAAATTAACCCATTTCTATTAACCTCGTATCACCACAAGGCTCATGACTTCCTGGTCCTTTTGCATCTTGTTTCCTGGGTAGTTAGCAGCATCTGCCTGACTCCACCTCTCCTCTTCTCAGTCCTCAGTTTGAGTGAACCACCTACCCTTATTTTGCCTTGCCATAGGCCAAAACTTCTTTATTATCAGACAGTGAGAGCAACCCACATTCACAGCATACAGAAGGGCCATCCCACCCCAGATGTTCTCTCCATGTGTCAGTCAGCTTCCTATTACCATAACAAAACAAAATACTAGAAATGGTCAATTCATTTAAAAGGAATGTTTATTTTGGCTCTTCATTGTAAAGGTCTCAGTCTATTGCCTTTCAGGCCTGCTGCTCTGGGTCTACGGTAAGAGAGTAAGTGGCACAGGAAGCTAAAAGGGCAATGTGCTCACTGCCTGGTGGCCAGCAAGTTTGAAGAAAGAGAAAGCCAGAAGCTATGTCCCATGATCCCACTACAGCATACTGGTGTATCTCTTTATAAGTAAAAGCTTGTAAACACTGAAGAGGATGCAACTAAAGAGAAAGATGAATTTACTTGGGGTCATGGTTCAGGCATTATCTGTACACCAGTCTCCATACTAGAACCTTAAAGGCTGCCTTGGAAGAGCTAAGTTTCTAGAAGTCAAGTGTCATCTCTAAGAATTTTGAGATTTAATAAATTTTTAGGGACATATTTGTAGCCTATTGATACGACATTAAGCCTAGTAAGTCTCCAGGGGCTTAAATGTGGCCTAAAGACAAATTATAAATAAATTGTTAAAAAGATGTCTTCCAAATTGCCAGCACAGTGTGTCTGTGTTGTATAAAGTGA
>PVIH01000599.1:224998-250614 GCA_004025045.1 Sigmodon hispidus
CATCAAGATCAGGGCAGAGGTCATGGGCAGGATGGAGTACAGATGCCATCAAGATCAGGGCAGAGGTCATGGGCAGGATGGAGTACAGGTGCCATCAAGATCAGGGCAGAGGTCATGGGAGGATGGAGTACAGATGCCATCAACATCAGGGCAGAGGTCATGTGGACACTTCTACAGACGATGCTGGTCACTGAAAATTTCAAACAAGGAACAAACATGATCCGGGTAGAACTGTAGCTTAGTTGAGCAGCAATTAAGACAGAATTAGAGGAGAACAGGAGTGGGGAAGGAGAAGGGGAGGAGGGGGAGGAGGGGAGGAGAAAAGTAGAGCAGAGTTTAGGGCTCAAAGATAAGGAAACCAATGGAAGACTTTGTTTTTTAATACACGTGTCTTAATATTATATAATTCTAGAAGCAGAGAAAGGCACATAGAGATGGTCCTGAGCTCCTGAGAATCTGGTGAGATCCTGAGGTAAGAGCACAGGAGCAATGGTTCTGAGGAGGAGGCGGAAGTTCTGCAGGGGCAGTTTCTCTAAGATAGGTGACCTGCTAGGATGGAGAGTGGAAGGGAAGGGGTACTGGAGGACGCACAGCTGACAGCCACCTCTACAGTTTCTGTCATATTGTCATGGACTATGGTTGCTACACCTGCCATTTATTAGCTGAAGAATCGAGTTCCCTAGGGGCATGAGAGAACAGCAGATCTAGATCCTACAGGGATGGGTTCTAAGTGGTTCTGCCTCTCCTCCTAAGAGGGGACATTGACATAACAATGGAGTTGGCGATGTGTTTGTTTTTTTATTCAAATGAGATATATTTCATACACACATGTACTCACACACACACACGCAAACATACTCACACACACACTCACACACACAAATACACTTATACCTGTTCTTCTAAATTGTGTCATTTGAGTGCTTTAGAATATTAAAAAAGTTGGGCTGCCATTTTTTATTTTGCAAACCATTGGTATAAAGCCATGCATCCCAAATATTTTCTTCACCTCTTAAGGAAATCCCATGCCTGTTAGCAGTCACCCCCATACCCACATCCTGAGAGGAGAAGATGTTAAGCAAATGCAGTGCCTTAAACTGAACTTGCCTCAGGATTATCAAATTAGAGATATTGGTGGGGTCTCCAACGGCAACATCTGGATGTGGATATTGAGGGAGATGTCTGTGCTGGAAATGAAACTTATAGACTCACCTATCAGTGGGAGGTGGTGGCAAACACGGAATAAAAGGCAGGGAGAGATCTCTAGGCTCTGAAAGAGGCTGACACTGAAGTCTGAACACTCACAGGGAAGAGTGGTTTGTGCTGTGTTGACATCCACATGAACTCACTGATAGAACATTTAATCCCCATGTTCATTTATTGTTGAGTATGACAGATGTTCCCTGGGGAGACACAACACCACAACTCATCCCCCAAAGGAATCCCCAACTGCCCAAAATAAGAATTGCACCCAAGTTCAATTTGGCAAACTAATGAGTTTTTACTGGGGTTCCTAGTGGGAATGGGAGAGGGGTTATATACATGAACAGGGGCCACCTAGAGCAACAACTACATCACTGAGAAGCTCATTTCAACAGTATAACTCCTGAGGTAGCCCTGGTGCTTCCTATACAACTTCCAGGCAGCCCCACAGTCTGAATATCTCCTGTGGTGTTGGGCTGGTCAGCCTCGTCCTAAATTGATCATTTTCTTTTATATTGCTAATGCAGAGCCTTGGAGAATTCTCCAAGTCTCCATTCTTCCTGATGTGATGGCTTGTGTGCCCCTACTTCTCATGAACCTCTTCCTCCCTCCTGAAAAGACTATTTCAGCTCAGAGGAAACAGCTGTCCATCCACTCAAAATAATAATAAATAATAATCTTTGATTATTTTCTTATTTGTATACTTGTGATGCATACTCACATTGTTGACTACTATTAAAGCAAAGTTTTATTTGAAATCTAAAGTCTACCTAGAGAGCTGGAAAGATGGCTCAGCAATTAAAAGCACTGGCTGCTCTTGCAGAGGATCCAGGTCTGATCTCAGCACCCAGACAGCAGCTTACAACTATCTGTAGCTCTAGTTCCAGGGGTCCTGACACCATCTTCTGCTCCTCCACGGACACTGTGTACATGTGACCTCAAACAAACATGTAAGTGAAACACTCATACACATAAAATAAAAATAAACCTCAAAAATGTAAAGTAGTTATAGATTGCTAACAAAACCAGAGTTTATAAAATCCAATCCTTTTTGTGCTTAGCTTACCTGGTTGCTTTTTGTAATGTATATTTTAGTTCACTTAGGTCAGAGTCACACATTTTAAAGTAATTTCTTTAAAATTGAGAGAAGGAATTGCCTTCACTGGTTTTGTGTTCAATTTGATCATTTAGAACTTATAAACAAGGCATTGTACAATAAGTGGTTTGAGGATTTTTTGTTTGTTTAAAATTTATGTGCTGGTATGTAGGCCATAAGAGGGCATCAGATCTACTATGGCTGGAGTTACAGGCAATTGTAAGTCACAACATAGGTGCTGAGAGCCAAACTCTGATCCGCTGCAAGACTAGCAAGTGCTCTTAACTGCTGAACCATCTAAACTTAAGCCAGTTTGTGTGACTATATATGAAAAGGATAGATTTTGAGGATGAAATTTGACCTATGACATCCACAAATACAATATCTGGCAAAGTTCTGCAAAAGTCAGCTGAGGCATCTAATGGGATTCAGGTTCACTGAAACTATCATCACACTAAAAAGTCACATTAGGGCTGGTGGGCATATTTTGGTACTTTATGAACATTTGCCTTGGAATTAAAATCTGATACATGCAGCCAGTTAGCTGTAAGTATTAATCAGCTCCTAAACCATGCCCCAGAGTGATTTTTAGCACATACACACAGGATAACTCTTTAACCTCCCATTCAATTTTAATGCCGCTTCTCCAAATATTTTTTTGAAAAAATGCCTTTCTCAGCCCTAAATACACTTCCTAAGACATTCACAACTGGAATATAAAAGACAATTAGAACAAATTTATTAGATGACTCACCTCTACTGTTTGTGAAACATTTAAATGAATGTGTAGCTAGAGAAATGAAAACTCCCAGTGAGTAACCAAGAAGAGCAGTTAACAGACTGAGAGATGAGGCAGAAGATGCTACTTAGAAAGGCATTTTCAAAACTTTAGCCAAGCCCTTGTCTGCAAAAAACACCAAGTTGGAGAGGGGGAGGGAACGGTGAACTGAAGAGAGTTCAAGCATATCTGCATGAGAAATGGTTAAAGCTGGAACTGAAAAGCAGGGTCTGATAAAGCTGTGAGGAAGCAATATGGTAAAGTGTAGTGGGACTCAGTTCTGTTACATTGTAAATAATTGTCCTGCTTACTAGTTTAATAAAAATGCTGATTGGCCAAAGGCAGACAGGAAGTGTGGGTGTGGCTACCAGACTAAGAAAACTCTGGGAACAGGAAAAGCAGAGCAGAGATGCCAACAGAGAGAGTCCAGAGAGACAAGAGGAGAAGCCAGCAGATGCAGAGGACAACTATGCTGCTCTGAGAAAAGGTACCAAGCTGCATGATTAAACAAGGTAAGAATCATGGGTTAGTTTAAGAATTAAGACTTAGCAAGTTATGTGCCTGGGGCACAGGTCAATCAGCATAAAATTAACATAAGTTAATTTTCTCTGTGTTTCTGTTGGACTGCGGGTCTGTGGGTCTGGATCACAGGCTAGTACAGGCCATAAACTTATTATTATAGGAAAGGGCTCTGCTCTGTTTCATACAGACTTCTCTCTTCAGGTTTCCATAATGCCTGGTTTGCCCACAAATGCCTCTCATGACTCCTGCATATACCAGGGACAATTCCTTTTATTCTTTATTCTCTCTTTCAGGGATTGATGTGCTGTAAGGGAGGGCAGCCTTTATGGAGCCACTTCAGGCAGCAAAGCTGGCCCTGGGATCAGTGGGTGATAGTGCACATTCCTGGAAGGACAAGTCTGGATAGGAGCTCAATCCTTCTAGCTTCCGAAGACTGATGGAAAAACGAAATAAATCATTGTGTCTGTAAAGTACATAGATGAGAATCTGTAAAAAAGCAAATGTTCTTTTTACATTAACTTTTAAAAATTATTTTAGGGCCATTTAGGTAGCTCAGCAGGTAAAGGTACCAGCTCTCTCACCTAGTGACCTAGTGACCTAATGATAGACAGGTAGAAATGCTTTCAACCAGTTGTCCTATAATTCTACACAAGCCCTCTAATAAGTAAATACATAATAAATAAGTAAATAAGTATAGTAAAAGATTCTAAAATCATCTCTATTAAGTCTTTGAGAATTTTATATACTCTATTTTTGTCAGCAAATTCTATATTAAGATAGTGAGTGTGCTGATAGAAATTAGTAAGCAAACTCTCTATCATAGTTATGTTGAGAAAAGAAGAAAGTGACAGGAATTAGGCAGATTTTTCTTTGTAAAAAGGATGCATCAGACTCTAAACTGGTCCAACAAACACACTCACCAAGATGTCTTTGTCCTTTATCCCTGTCATAGGTGGCGATTGTGTCTCATCACATCCGTGGTAAGTCAACTCCAAAATCTGAGGCAATTGTCTAATTATCACAGAAAGGAAGAGGAAGGTTCTAGAATATGGGTCCTTGTCAGGCTGACTGCCTTTGGTAGAACAAAATTATTTCTTACAGTTAAAACTTAGTCTTAAATTTTCTGATCCAAGTAGATTTCATGTGGTCAGATCTTAATATGTCTTATCACAATCTTATAGCAAGTTTCAAGCTGGATCTCTGTCTCTCTTGTCTTATATAAACAGTTTGATTTGGGGCATCACACTGAAATTGCATCTTAGTTCCATGCTTGGTCACCAATTCTATCACTGCTAACAGTTTGAAGTCCTCAAGAGCAGAGACTGGATTTACCAGGCAGAAATACTTCAAGATTGTTAGAGGGCAGCTTATGACCTCCAGATACTCTCACATATAAGTAGACTAATTTCAAGGGTTTGCTAATGACATAAATAAAAAATTTAAGGTTATCTGTGAGCCTAGTAAGAAAAAACATCTAAATACACTCCATTACATTTTTAAAAATTGTCATAGTGGCCTGTTTTTGTGGAAAGAAGGTAAATTTCAGGTGCTGGATACTAGAATTTTCTCAATAAATAAAATGAGGTCAAAACTTTCTAATGACTAACTCTTAGCCTCAAACACTTCACCAAACTCAAACTCTTACATAAAGAATTGTATGATGTTCATGTATATAGAAAGCAGTGGATAGCATCAAGGGTGGATAGAAAAAGCTTGTGATTTATGAAGGCAAAGAATCTCAATATACTTGAGATGATAGATTTATATATATCTATATCATATAGATGACAAATTGATAGACAGACAGGTAGATACATAGATATGACGGATGATAATAGACAGTTGGAAGCTAGATGATAGATGATATATTGGAAATATAGATAAAAAATAGTGATAGAAAATTAATAGATACTTAATAGATGATAGATGCTTGAGAAGCAGATGACAGATAGATTCCCAGAGTCTACAGTGGAAAGATCATGTACCACACATGACTTCTTCCTCTCCACTAGTTCTACTCAGTGTCTGTTGGTTCATCAGCTCTCTTCTCAACACTGAAGTTCATAAAGACTTTATCAGAATTCTCAAGGCAGTGCCTACTAAGACATGCCTGAAGAGAAACTCCATACACTTTGAGTTGTTCATACTTCTTTCCAATTGTTACATCGATCCCAACAAAAGCAGAACAAGCTGCAAGCATAAGCAGGACATGTGGCTCCTTTCTAGAATGTTCTTCCATGTCTCTTCTTCTGACTGGAGTATGGCTTTTTCTTCATTTCTATTTTTTTTTTTTGAGACAGGGTTTTGCTGTGTATTCCTACCTGGTCTGGAACTATGTAGCCCAGGCTGGCTCCAAACTGCTGTTCCTGCCTGAGTGTCTCAAGTGCTGGGACAACAGTGTGTTCTCATGCCCAGATCACTCTTTCTTCAGTCCCCTCTTTCCCATGAGAAACACTTTTGTTTGTTGCTTCTCCGTGAACTGAGTTTCCTCTCTCTGGATTGTAATCAAGTGTTTGCTTCCTGTAATGGGATTCATAGTCTTGAACACTGAAGCTAGGGCTTATCACATATTTTATACCTAAGGGTTTTCAAATCACTAAATATAAAGTCATTGCTCCATAACTATTGTTGAAGTGACCCAGAACACAGGAAAGGATGTTACAGAAGATTCCATTGAGGTGGTTGTTGAATGAATACTGTATGCTAATTTTTTAAAAAGTTTTTAATCCCCTTTGCTCTTAAATCATGTTGATTCAGGACTATACCAAAAAATCTATCTTTCTCCTCTCTGTTAAGTTGTTCAACAGATGTTAGGGCTGCTTTGATAAACAAAAACTAGTGGGGAATACTCCCCAGATAAAGGAGACTTCCAACTTGGTCCAAACCCAGGCTGTGCATTTTCTGTCTTCTCAGCTATTGTTATAACAATAATAATAATAATAATAATAATAATCAGGATTTATAAGTTATTAATCTTTTTTATGTTCAAATTTCTGGTGTCTTTATAAAGCATCCTTACCATTATCATTCTCATATTTTGGAACAAGTGAGTATAACTTTTTTTTAAAGATGGAAGTATGCTTTGGGTGACAAACTCCTAACCCATAATGGCAGCTTTGGGATCCCCCAGTTCAGTACTGATTCCACAGTGTTGAAAAATTGCCTATTGTTATACAAGATCACATGGCTAAAATGTTTCATAATCATTTGTAGTTCTGAACAAACTTCTACTATGTTTCCAAGCATGTGGATTAATGTTCATGTTAGTTATCTCAAGAAAGTAACTGGACACTTTATCTTTAACTAAAGGCAGTGAGGAATAAAGGAAACTAAGTATACATGGAATTTAAAAACATAAACTAATCAAAACCAAAATGGCCTTAAAACTAAAGTATTCTCTCTGAAGCCTGCTAAAGAGTATTCACTAAAGGTGTGTGTGTGTGTGTGTGTGTGTGTGTGTGTGTGTGTGTGTGTGAAATGAGATCTCAGTTAGTAAGAGTTGTATGTTAAAAAGGGATCAGAAGAAGCAGAAAGCAAGGGTTCCTCTTCCTCCTGGGTCTTTTTTGGTCACTTGTTGGAGCCTGTTCACACACGGTGACAGGTGTTGAAATGGATGAAAAAGAAAGAAAGCCCCATTTCTCTTCTCTCCCCTTTTTTCTCTCCTTCATACATATATGCAAACTCCAAAGAATACTGGAAACAGCCCTGTGTCTCTTTTACTTTCCATTTGCTTAGGTGCACCTTGCCTCAATAAGTACAATCCCAGGTGCTTGCAGTTTTCTAGCAATAATGAGGAAAAGGGGGTGGGGAAGGAAACCCAGCAGCTTCTCATTGAATGCCGAAGCCAGCTAGCAACTTAGCATTTGTTGTTCATTAATCAGAGGATGCTTGGACCTAAAACATAGGATTTCCTACATGCACATTCTCAGAAGGTTAGGAGATGATCATAATAAGGGTAAATAGCTGATGATAATGTAAAACTTTGCATTGTCTGGCTAATGCCTTGTGAATATGTTTTAAAATCTAAGCTATTTTTCCTCCTTTCTCTGCCTAGAGCTTGTGTTATGAATTTCTGTTAGTCATGAAAGATAGCCATATATTATAAGATAAATAATATTTTCATGACATCAACCTTGGAGTGTCAGTATGAGAAAAGAAGTTTGAGTTTGGAAAGCTAAAATGTAAGAAATAGAGTAATGAAGACCAGTGTGGGAATGCTGAAGGACACAGAAATGAAGATGGTGGCCATAGGAGAGCATGAGTCAGGGCACAGTGGGGCACATTCCACACTCAGGTCAGGACTCAGAGGCAAGAGAGTGCCAGCTACTCCCTGAACAAGTTTGAACTTGGCACACCCTCTCAGATCATGTTCTAGCTACAGTCTGAACTGCAGGTATGTATGTGGCAGACTCCAAAATCTAATCCAAGGACATAGTGAGGTGCCTTAGCAATTAAGAGTACTTAATGGTCTTTGCTGTGGGACTATGCTCTTGTACATGTAAATATTTGTTTAATAAATATTGGTTTAATAAAATGCTGATTGGCAAGAAGCTAGACATACAGGCAGTATAGGTAGGGCAACCGGACAAGGAGAATTCTGGGAAGAGGAAGAGCAGAGCAGATTCCAGCAAGACACAGAGGAAGGAATGTGAGAATGCTGCACTGAAAAAGGTACCAAGCTACATGGCTAGACATAAATAGAAACATTGGTTAGTTTAAGAGTAAGAATTAGCAAATAATAAGCCTGAGCCATAGGCCAAACAGCTTGTAATTAATATAAGACTCTGTGTGTTTCTTTGAGATGAAGTAGCTGAAGAACAGAGGTCTGGACCTCGGAGCTAAGCAGAATGGAGAGATCACTGAGTACTAGAGGATGAGAGTTCAGTTCCCAGTATTCTCACGAGGGCAAACAAACCACCTGTAATTCCAGTCCAGGGAATCTGATACCCTTTTTGGCCTTTGTGGGCACGCACGCACACACACACACACACACACACACACACACACACACACACACACACACAATTCCAACTGTGCAGACTGAATAAAGATAAATGGGAAGATCCAAACAATAAGGGAGGCTAACAAGGAGAGGACAGTAGTATAGAGTGGAAGGTTTCTGAGTACTGAGTGTAATTGCTCTTGGCATGACAGTAGGAAATCCAGAGAAGATGAAGCTTCCTTGTGATACAAAAGGGAAGATGGGTAGAGGCTCAGTCCACTCCTTATTATATGGAAAGTCTTGATCTTCATGAAATTCTCATGTCTGCCACAGAGACAGCTAAGAATATAACCTCAACAGACATTAAACATATGCATGCCATAACTATGAAAATACTTGTAAGGCAGCACATATATAGTTTCATACACACAGAGAAATGCTATTATTGTGTCTAGCTATAACATACTTCATAGCATTAACTTGGGTAAGTACTTGGTACCTTTAAGGAATATCTATAAAATTTTGCAAAATTCAATAGTAAGGAGACCCCAGGATGGTTTTTCCTCTTTTACAAGATATAGCCTGAGGTTTCTGGCCTGCCCTAGCCCAGACATCTGGACCAGCAGTCCTAATTAATCACACAAAGTCTTACATTAGTTACAAGCTGTTTGGCCTATGGCTCAGGCCTTTCTTAGTTAGCTCTTGGAGATCCAACCCATTTCTGTTCATCTATGTTTTGCCACGTGGTTCATGGCTTACCTGTACTTTTACGTCTTGCTTTCTCAGCAGCAGCTTGCAGCATCTCTGCTCTGCTCTTCCTCTTCCCAGAGTTTTCATAGTCTGGTAACCCTGCCCATACTTCCTGTCTGCCTTCTGGACAATCAGCATTTTATTAAACCAGTAGGATGGACTAATATTTACAATGTACAAGAGCATAATCCCACAGCAACAAGAGTCTGATGTCTCACTATCTTGTTTTAAAACATCACTGTATTTTTCAAGGAATGTGTGCTTCCTGCTCTCAAGATCAGGAGCAAATCCATATGATTTGCTCAAATATTAAATTACTTTTTGTGAATTTGTATTTGATAATAAAAACAAGTTGAAATTTAATATTTTAACTTGTGAAAGAACATTTTCTGGAGTGGAGATATCTTTACCATTTACCAACCAATTTATCAAAGTGTCCAATAGATCTGAAATATGCACATTTTAAGATGCTTAAGGATTATGTTTCATTAAACAAAACATAAATATTTATATTAATATAAAACATGTTAATATGAGATATGTATACATACTATTATCAAGTACTGTCAATATCATGTCAATTCAATTGCATTAACCACAAAGGTAGTTTTGTAGAACAGTTTTTAAAAAATTAATTGATTCATGATTATAGAATACATATATGGTTAATAGAAGCTATAACCAATCTGCTAATTTTTTTCTTATATGAAGAACTATTAGGGTTCAGAATAGTCCAACTTTCTTAAAAAGGTAATAAAATGGGAATTTATAGAAATTTGCTGTATTTCCTAATTCAAATTGCTAAAAGCTCATAATTATGTTTTGTAATGATATTTCCTTTCATTAAAAAGTCCCTGGGAGCTGGACAAATGGCTCAGTGGCTATAAGCATTTCTGCTCTTCCATAGGCCCTGAGTTTAGTTCCTAATGCCTATGTCAGATGCTCACAAATGCCTGTAACTCACACAGTGCATCTGATGTTTCTGACCTCTGAAGGCACCTGCATTCATAGTACATACACACTCAGATATACACATTTATACATAATTAAAAATAATTAAAAAAATTTAAAAAAGAAATTTAAATTTTATATGAAAAGAGGCAACTGGAGAAATAAAATAGAAAGTACCAATATGTAAAGTGGTGTTTGTTGAACAATATCAAACTCTGTATGTACATCGATCCACCCATCTGTCCATCTCACTTGCTTTTTAAAGGGCACACCCTCAAACCAATGAGCATATGATACAAGATGGATATCAAAGAAAAAACCTAAAAGAAACAAAATCATCAGGCAAATTAAAGCCCCTTTCAGACACGGTTGCGTCTAGAATTACACCCTTAGCCTTAACTACTCTGCTAAATGTAATTTCTGAGCAGCTTGGCTATGCTGGGACCAATAATGTTTCAGCAGATGTTAACAGTGAGGGAATTTAAAGATTACAGAGTTTCATGGGTGCAGTAAAGTTGCAATGGGAACAGAAATATTACCGTAGCTGTTATGTTCAGAGTGCATCACAGTTACTGACAAGTGATACATGAGTGATAGTGAGGACCAGGGGAATGGGACTTTACACTTACTGGTCAGCAGCACAGAAATCCCATAAATTAAACAAAGTTTTATGTATTCCTCATTTCTTTGCAGACTGATCTTCCTCAGAGGGCCTTTGTTTTATGTTAATTCCCCCATCAAAGCTTTGTTCAACCATACTGCTCTCTTTAAGCACAGTATAGCTTCATTCCAGGCTTTCTGCCGCACATCCATCCCCATTATTTTTGAATCTTGGTGTGACATCCAAGAGGAACTTTGGTGACACATCCATGTGTTTTACAACGGACTTCATCAAACTTAGCATTTTTAAATATAAATCCCTCCTAGGCCACCTTATTTGTCCCTTTAATGGTCTAAAAGGAGCGATTCTATAATCTCTGGAATATAGATAGTTGAAAACTTAGTTATATGGCATCACCCATCCTGGTGAGGAGTCTGACCAGGGTGTTCACTGTACCTGAGAACAAGTGAGAATGGGCACAATGTCCCTTATGTTTGTAAGCATGAATACCAGCTCTTGTAATGGGATAGTAACCTATGGGAAACAATGATCCCCAGTGGACTGAACATCTTGTGTACAGGTCACTGTAAGTTCCTATAACAGAGCTGTGGTCAGATTGTGGGAAGCAGGAATGAAATTGGTGGGGGGTGATGGCGCATCAGGTAAGGCACATATTAGTGATGCAGAGGACTTGAATTTGACTCTTAACATCCACACCAGGAGACTCACAACTGCTTGTAACTGATGTTTCTGGCCTCCAAGTGCACCTGCCCTTATAAACACACACCTACACACACACACACATACACACGAGTAGTTAAAAATTTACAAAGTGAAGCTATGCTTTTATTTATGTATGCAAACCAGCAGCATTAACAAATGTAGGTTATATTAAAGCTAGGCATTCTGATGAACCAATGGGGTTACTTATAACAGACATAAAGTTATTCATGTATAAATACATCTTTCTATAATCATTTAGACACAAGAAAAATGCTTTATATATCTGTGTTTCCAGCCCATCACACAACGTAACACTAAGACTATAATGTTGATTTCTGAGTGATGTGTAACAGAGATATTTCCACTTAAAAGCCCATGAGAGCCATGATACCTGGCTTTCTTCCTTCTCCCAGATGTATTTGATTCATCTGGAAATAACTCTTGTTACTTGGGGCAGGAGAACTATTGGGTTGAGGGTGTGGGTTATTTTGTATCTTGCTTGTCCTTGTCAACTTAGACTTTTTAGGGGTTTGTGATAGTCATAGTCTGCTTTCTCTACAGCTGGGGTCCATGTCCTACCACACTCAGAATTTTTTATGTGTGTACTGGGATCCATTTGAACTCACCTCCACACACACTTGACAGACTGAGCCATTGGCCTCCAACTCCTACAAAACAATTTCAGTTACATGTAGTCAGGCCTGCTGTGGGCCTGTGAATATGGCTGCAGGTTTTTCTGGCATGGAGTCATTCCTGAGGCAGATCTTACTTTGAACACATGCCTATACTACTGTACAGACGTCATGCACTGATGAAATGTAAGGAGGAAAAACAGTTTTAATTTTTCTTGCTGATGCTATTATCTTTTAAATCCTAATAATCTCGCTCATACTCAGGCTCTGAGCCTATAAATCTGTACATGTTCAATGAGCAATCCAGAAGTTTCCCTCGGCCGTGTGAGGCCCTGATAAAAGCAAACAATACAGCTCTAGACACTCTTATTAAGAAGGGAGACACCCACACGGCCCCACACTGCAATCCTTTTTATTTTGATGGTACTATTTCACTGTCTATCGTAAACTTAGCGAAGCAGGCTTTCCTAGCCTGCTTTTCTTTTATTGGATATAAATCACCCCTGACAGGAAGGTTTATGCCCAAATCCGTTTACTCCTTGTTGGTAGTCTTTAAATTAATATTTATAAGCTGGAAGAAGCCTAAGAGGGTGCAGCAATATAATAGCTAAATGCCCCTGTTGGGCTCAAACTGATCCCTACCTCCTTGACCATCGACACCTTTTAATTACTCTCTTTCCCGGAATATATTGCCAATACTGTCCTGTGCCCATTAATCACAGGTTGTGGTGGAATTGAAATGGGGCAAAATAGGGGTTCAAAATGGTGTAGCCTCTGTTCCACATGTAGTTATCATTACCATATTGTTGTTGTTATTATTATTCCCCCCTACACACACACATATACACTCTGTGACATAGTCACAGCTCAGGTGTGGAGGCTGAAGACAGCTGAGGATATCAGTCCTTACCTTTCACCTTGTTTGAGGCAAGGTCCCTGCAGTGTAGGGTGTATGTTCCTGGTCTTCTAGCTTCTGGGGAGTCTCATCTGCACCTCCCAACATCTCTGACATTACAGATCCCCCGACCCTACCTCAAACTGCATGGGGCTTTACATGGATTCTAGATCCAGAATTTAGTTCATCACACTCAAGCCCTTCACCCACTGAACAATTCCCTATCCCCACAGTTCAGTTCTGAAAGGTTTTAGTATGCACTGATGGGGTGGGGGTGGAAATGAGACTCACAAAGGAGTTAGGCAGTGGGTGAAGACAATGTCTTAAGAATTATTCAGATTGAAATCATGTCCCGCTGAACTTTGTAAATTCCATACTGAAGCACATTTCTTAAAATGAGCTCCAAATACAAAATTGTGTTAAGTGAGTGGCTGGATTTTGATTCACATTAACCTCAGCCACAGAGCGGGCCTTGCTGGGTCTAGGACTCTGTTCTGTGTGGCAGATCTCCCTTAGCTGCCTCTGCTGTTCTGGCCTCTTTCTGCTCACTCATGCTTTGTTCAGAAGCATATTAGCCAAATGATGTGACAGGGTGGACCAGCCCCAGGGCCTGAGTATTGAATGGTCACAGTCAGTCAAGGGTTAGGCATGGTCACGTGACATGATTTGGAAAAGGTGAAAAGGAAGAAGGACATGGCTTCCGGAAAATGCTTTCTTGTGTTCAAAATCACCACCAAGGATCTTCCTGTGCTCACTGTTCCATCAGGAACAGACATGGCCTTCCTACTACTACCAAAGGAGCCAAGCTGAGGTCATATCCAATTCTCAGAGGAGGGCAAAGCCAAGAAAAGGCAGAGTTGGTACTTGCATTCCAACTTCTTGTTCCCAAGATGATAATGTCCTTTATTAATTTCACCACCTAGTCAGTTTTCTGATGTTTGTATCCAAAGCCCACACTCCTCCTTAAAGTCACTTGTGACCTCTGATTCCTGAAGCAGGGTTCAGAAGTAAAGTCAGTCTGTCCCTTTGTTTTCCTAAAGTGCTCAGGGTTCAGCTTTCCTTGCCAGGAGCTCAGAGACACCCCTCCATTCTCTTCTGGCAGCCTCTTCAGTCTCTGCTCTTTGTCTTTGTAAATTGGCACCTCCTCCTCCACCCTAGCTTTAGGACGGTTTCAGTCAGAGGCTGAAATAAACAGGTGTGTTTATATAATAGATCTTCTTTTATTACTTATTTGACTTGGAAAATACAGAAACTAAATCTGCTAAGTAATATGCACCATCCTTCTGGGTAATGCTGCTTTCTGTCAAATGCAAACTGTGATGTGAAATAGTGAGAATGGCTTGGAGATATGACTCTAAAGGCGATGGAAAAAAAATTAGTGTCACAGTTTTTTGAACAATAGCTGCTTACTTGGGGTAGACCTCTAACCTCCAAGGGGACTATGTGCTGGGGAGCAATACTATTCAATATACTTTAATTTTTTGGTTGAATATAAAAGTTGAATTTGCACTTTGGTGATAATAGTTCAAAATTTTCTGTTAGTTGTTTCATCTGTCTGCCAGTGAAATTCCTAGCTGCACCAAGAATTCTCCAAGATTAGACAGGGTTTGGATTACTTGTTAAAACCAATCGGGAAAGCCATGTGTGTTTATTCATGCCTGCAATCCTAGCACTTGGAAGGCTAGGGTAGACTAAGTAGGCTGAACTCTTATTTCAAGGGTATCCTGGGCTATAGAGCAAGGCACTATCTAAAACAAACCAACACATACAAAAACAACAACAACAACAACAAAAAAAAAAAAAACTAAAACCAATCCAATTAAAAACTTGGGAAATGAAATTAGTTAAGATTTATATTCTCAAGTCCCAACATAAGCCAATGGAGTCTGAATACCTAGAATGCTTCAGCCCAGATTTGTACTTTTCTTTAGAATCTCAGGTGATTTCTTAAAACCTGATGTAAATCCTGCAACCTATAGGTTAATCATTTGTGTGTGTGTGTGTGTGTGTGTGTGTGTGGTTTTTACAAGGGCAGTTTTGTTTGTGAGGCTTACACATGGAAGCTTCCATAGTGTATTTCTAAATATTTAGATTTTTTTAAAAAACATCAGTCTAACATGGTTAAAATAATGTCTTCCAGCCCTCTGTTGTCACAGGATCCCTCCCTTCATAACATCTTGGAGGGACTGTTTTAAATATAGTTGTCAATCTCTGGTTCCTTGATGTATCACCTTCTCAGTGACGCTTGCTGAACCCTGCCTCTGGTCTCCAGTATGATCCACATCCCTTCTTAAAGATGCCCAGACAATCACTGTGAGGAAAGGATGTGTGATGGCTACTTTCCAGTTACAGAGATAAAATACCACAACCAAAACAACTTCGGGAAGAACAGGTTTATTTGGCACACGGTTCCAGAGACATAGAGTCTGTCATGGTACAAAGCCACCTTAGCAGTCAGGGAAAGCATGGCTGCCTGAACAGGGAGCTGGCTGCTCACATTTGCATCTGCACACAGAAGCAGAGAACATAGGAAGTAGGGGAAAGCTATGAAACCTCAAAGCCAGCCTACAGAAATGTACTTCCTTATGCAAGACTGCATCTCCTAAAGGTTCTCCCCCACAAACAGTGACATCAGCTGGGGTCCAAGTGTTCACATACGCAAGACTCCAGGGTCATTTCTCATTCAAACTCTTAAAGGATCCTTCAGAACCTTGTACATATTCTCTGTCTATAGGCTCCACAGCAGCCGGCTGACCAAACATTCAACTGTGTCCCAGTTTACCTCCAGGAAGTCAAAATTTAGCAGATGTTCTGTGTAGGTTTCAAAGGTGGACTTGACCCCTGACCTCCCTGGGCAGAGAACTGTTTTCAGTCCTTAGTCCATGGCTAAGCAGGGGAGTTGTGGACGGTGCCTCACCCAGGGTGAGGTAGCCAGATAAAAGCTAAAGGAGGAGGCTCTTATTTGCACCAAAGAATGCAAAGGTTCCTCCATGCCTGGAACTATATGTTATGGTGCTAGACTATTAATTATATATAAAAACAAGATACAGGGCTGGAGATGTAGTGTAGTTGATAGGATGCTTGCCTAACATTCACAGTCTCCAGACAGTAAACTAGATATAGTGTACGGTGAGATATTCTTTAACACTTATGTAAGTCTCAAAGATCAGCAACTTGACTGTTGTGGGAATTTAGTAAGTCCTGTTTGTTGCAGGTGACAAATTTAGTGTCAATGTATTTGAATATCTAACTGGGTTCTGATGGTGCACAGCTTCCTTTGGACAGTGCGTCCTGAATTCAGCTTGGTCATAGCAGGTGGATGTCACCTTTCTGAGACCTACTATAGATTAAGCTCTTAACAGTGAACTGCTCACAAGAAAACTACATAAATAAAACTTGAAGAGTGATCCAAAACAAGAAACATGAAAAATCAAGACCACACAAAACTGCCAAGAGATTGTATTTCCTCAGCTATCTAACCCAGAAATACAGAAATGATGCTGGACGGGCTGGAGAAATGGCTCAGCAGTTAAGAGCACTGACTGTTCTTCTGGAGGACCTGAGTTAGATTCCCAGCATCCACATGGCAGCTAACAACAATTCCAAGATCTGACACCCTTACACAGCCATCCATGCAGGAAAAACACCAATTCACATAAAATTAAAAAAAATATTTTTAAAAAAGAAATGATGCCGGACAAAGACCTCAAAGTACATAAAAAGACAAAAAAACCTCAAGGACCTAAAAGGTAGACAAAGAGCAGAGAAATGAAGTAAGTGGCATTAGCATTGAGGACAGGCTTGGCTGGGGAAAGATGAGGTTCAGACATCAGTAAAGAGGAAGGGGAATGTGAGTGAGCATAAAATCCAAGAATTAGGGATATGACTGAGAGACCAGAGATATGAATCCATAAAATAGGAGGAACGGAGATAAAACTAAAGACAATACAATCTATTTAATGAAAAAAATCAAATACAATCACTTTATTCTGATTAACACTAAAATATAAACACCACACAGCTGTTTTTAAGAAGGCTACTCAAAACACATGCCCACTCCCAAACTCTATATTCCTCAGTGACCTGAACTCCATACAGTTAGAGTGGCCTTTGAGGAGCAATGGAGTTTTGTTCAGGGCTCTATACTTTTTTAAAATTTTTTTTATACTTACTTTTATTTTATGTGAATTGGTGTTTTGCCTGCATGTATAACTGTGTAAGGTTGTCAGATCTTGGAATTACAGAAAGTTATTAGCTGCCATGTGGATACTGGGAATCTAACTCAGGTCATCTGGAAGAGCAATCAGTGCTCTTAACCACTGAGCCATCTCTCCAGTCCAGGGCTCTATATTTTATTATATATTATATATCTATTCATGCCTTAAAAAATGATGGATTTGAAGCCAGAACACAAAAGGAACTTTATATTCTTCCATGACCCCCATGTCTTTTGACCACTATCTGGTCCTTGCTATCATTGCCCAAATCTTAGTCTTGTTTTAAATGTTATTCTATACTCATACTTATACCTATTTACATGTATACATTATAGACTAAGGTCTACATATTAGGGATAGAAGAGACCATAAGGATTTCTTTCCTGAGTTTGAATTACCTCATTTAATATTATACTTTCAAGTTCATTCATTTATTACAAATTCCACAATTTCAATTTTTGACAGTTGAATATCATATTCCACGTAAATATATTCTACATTTTAATTATCTATTTATCTGTTGGTGAACATCTATGTTGGTGACATTTTATTTCTGTTATAAATAAAGCAGCAGTAAATTTGGATGCTCAAATGCCTGTGTGGTAGAATATGGAGTTCTTTGTATATATTCCAGAAGTGGAATTTCTGGGCCATATGACTTGATGAGATTATAGCATAAATTTCTCAAAACTCAGGCTACAGTTATGTAGCCTGAAGTTTCTGGCCTGGCCTAGCTCCAAGGTCCGGACCCACCCATAGCTGTTCAGCCCCAAATAATAACACAAAGTCTTATAGTAATTACAGACTGTTTGGCTTATGGATCAGGCTCATTACCAACTAGCTCCTACAACTTAACTCAGCCTATTCTTATTAATATATGTATTGCCACATGGCTCGGTGGCTTTACCTGTGTTCCATTACGTCTTGCTCTCTGGGAAGCCACCAACAGCATCTCCTTGACCCCACCTTCATCCTTTATGTAATTATCCAAGTACAAAAGAGGTACTTAGGCCCCCAAATAGACATGAGTCAAACATAATCTCCCCATGATATGCCATAGTCAGGATGACCAAAGTACAAAAGAAACAATAATTAAACCTACAAGTGCTGACCACCTACAGTAGCCCACCAGAGTAACAGCAGACTTCCTAGAGAGACACTGGAAGTGAGGATAATAGGAACCTACACATTTTAAAGCCTGAAAGTAAACAACTTCTAACCAAGATGATTATACCCATCAGAGTCATCTTTTGAAATGGATGGGGGTATAAAGACATTTTTAAGGCAAACACAAACTATGGTGATTCATGATCATCCAAACTAGCATTATGGAAAATGGCATAGAGGAGAAAGAAAGGTGGTCTCTGATGTGAGATGTCTATATGCTGTGAATAAAGGACTGTTTTGGCCATGGCGGACACCATAGAAGAAGTAGGCAGGGAAATCGGAGTAAAGGTATGAGGAGGAGAATGGAGTCAGGGAGACATGATCCGGCTGCCCAGGAAGAAATATGTAACAAAATAGGTGAGCCGTGGGCCACATGGCAGGACAGATTAATGGAAATGCATTGAATTAAGATGCAAGAGCTAGCTAGCAATGTGCCTGAGACATAGGACAAACAGCATGAAATTAATATAAGCATCTGAGTCATTTTTGGAGGAAAGCATCTGTGGACAGGTCTGGACCTCTGGCCAGACGGGGCCAGTAAACTTGTGCTACAGGTCTCAGTCACAAGAAATAGAATAATAAGTTTCACGAAAGGACTAGATGAATAAAGAAGAGTTGGAAAAGAATCAATTCTACCCTAATCAATAGGCAAGCCAGAGAACTCCTAGGACAAGCAGGGAAGAGAGAAGACAGCAATAAGGGAACGAGTCAGAAAAACATCTAAGAAAATAAGAGATCAGCAAATCCTTCAATGTAATAGTCTTAGTCCCTCAATGAAGAAACACAGACCAGTGGACAGGATTTCAAACAAGATTCAATTCTCTGTTGTTTGTGAGGAACATTGCTCATTGGTGAAACCATACACAGAGGCTGAAGGGAAAAAATGCTAATCAACGTACCAAGTAAAGAAGCTCCACACCAGCAAGTAGCTATTTTTATATTTGGCAAAGTAGACTTTAAGCCAAAATTAGTGGGAAGAGAAAAAAGTCATTTCCCTACTTTTTGTTTTTTTGTTGTTGCTGTAGTTTCTTTGATTTTTTTATTTGTTTTTTAGGTTTGCAAATAATTAGAATTTCTGCTCCATCCTAAATCCTCAGCAAAGAAAGAACTGTTGCTGCATTAGTCTGAAAGAACTGCTGAGGCCTGAGAATTCTTGAACTGACAAAAGTGTCTGGGGTAGAACAGGATTAGGGTTGCCAGAGGTTTAGGATGGGGTTAGCCATAGGTTTAGGATGGGGTTAGCTAGAAAAATGCAACATAACCCTTGTCTGGACTGTAGGAGACAAGTATCCTTTGTTATAAAAGCTCTGTTATTTTACAGGATATATGACATGGGCAGAAACAGGGCCATGTATAGAAACCTCTGAATTATTTCTCCTGATGCCCTGTGATGCTGCAATGACCTCAAAATAAAGTTTTTAAATAATAACTTATGTCAAACTTTTAAGGGTGAATGATACCTTCTTGGGTCTTGAGAAACCCTCATTTCCTACTAAAATGTAGTTTATTCTTTCCATATCAGATAATTTGGGCAGGTGTTCTGGTTGAAGTTTGCTGTTTTTTCAGACAGAGTTTCTCTGTAGCTTTGGAGCCTATTCTGGAACCCCCAACTATTAAGAAGAACAATCTGTGAAGGTGATACAGTGATTCTAAATGTATATGCACAGGAAGTTAGTATATATGTCACTTTAAAAAGCCTACTGGACATAAAGGGACAGATGGGACCACATATAACAATGAAGGTGACATCAGTACTCTACTATTATTAGGAGATGTCATCCAGAGAAAAAAGTCAACAAGGAAACTTCAGAGTACAAGTTTACCATAGGCCAAGTGGACTTAACATATATCTGAAGAATATCCCACCCAACAGCTACAGAACACATTCTTTTTGGCAGCCATGGAACTGTCTCTAAAATAGGCCACATTTTATGTTATGAAATAATAACAAACACAGAAGAATCAAAATAATTTGTTGTATCATATGAGATCATAGTGGAATAAGATTACAAATCAGTGGCATGAATAGAAAGTTCATACTATGTAGAGATTGAACAATATATTCTGACTGGTCAGTAAGTAATTAATGAGATTAGGAAGAGAATTTACAAACTCCTAGAATCAGATGAAAGTACTAGCAATAACCAGAACTTTGAGGCAACTCAAGTAGGAGAGTTTATGTCTGTGTGTACTTACATTTAAAAAGTCAGATGTCTTAATAAATAATTTAATGGTGCATCTCATGATCTTAAAAAAACCAGAACAAGTCAAACCCAAAACAGTAGAAGAAAAAAAAAATCACAAAGAACAGGTAGAAATGAATGACACTAAAAACAGTGTACAAAGACTCCTGAGTCAGAGTTGGAACATTTTGAAAACCCACTTTCCAAAACACTCTGCAAAATCTAGACGTAGAGTAATTCCTAGATGATATGACTTACTAAATACAGGATATACATGATCCATACAGACCTACAGCAAAGAGGACTGAAGCAGTAATGGTTTCTCAAAGAGAACCAAGAAACACTGGGTTTGTGCTGCATTCCATCAGAACTTTAAAAGAGAAGCTAACCCAGTGTCCCCTAACTGTCCCACAGAAAGGGAACTCACAGTATCAAATTTGGTCCATGAGAGAAGTGTTATCCTCATACCTAAACCAAGCAGGAACTCACACAAGGAACAGAAAAGAAAGGGAGGGAGAAATGGAGGGGAAAGAAAGAAGAAAGGAAGGGAGGGAGGAAACTATAGACCAATAGTTCTGGTGATCATCATGAAAATACTCTCCAGAAAATATGAAAACCACATTCATAAGCATGTTCAAATTGATTTCATTTCAGGGACGCAAGGATGCTTGCACACATGTAAATCAATTGTGACTGTAACACAGTACATACATAGAGTCAAGGATAGAAATCACATGGTCATCTCAATAGATGCAATAGAGGCCTTTGACAGAGTTCAACATCCCTTCGTGATGAGAGCTAGAGAAACTGGGAATAGAATGAATTCAATACAGAAAAGGCAGATCTAGCCAATACTGCATTAAATAGAGAAAAGCTGAAAGAATTTCCGTACAAACAGGTACGAGACAAAGGTATCCATTCATTGAATATAGAGCTTGAGGTCTTAGCTACATGAATTAGGCAAGAGAAGAAACAAAGCCTGTTCAGTCATAGAATGGATTCAAACAAGAAGGAAGAAATCAACTCATCCTTACTTACAGATGGTGATCTTATACTTAAAAGACCATATGTAGCCTGGCATTTGTGACAAATGCCTTTAATCCCAGTACATGGGAGGCAGGGGCAGGCGGATCTTTGTGAGTTCAAAGCCAGTCTGGTCTACAAAGGAAGTTCCAGGACAGCCAGAACTGTTAGACAGAGAAATCCTGTCTTTAAAACCCAACCCAAACCAAACCAAGCAAAGAACAACAAAAGTAATAATCATATGTAGTAAAGTAGCAGAATATAAAGTAAAAAATAAAATAGCCTTTTGGCATATCAATATTCAACTACCTAAGAAAGAAATGAAGGTGAAGTCTCACTAATAATATCTTCCAAATCAGCTAAACTCCTACAGGAATAAACCTAAGCAAGGAGGTAAAAATTCTCTATAGTGAAAACTCTAAAACTCTTAAGAAAGAGATTGAAGAGGATACTGGAAGATAGACTGCCAGGCACTTGCTTAGGAGAACTAACAGTATGGAAACTATCACATCACTGAAAATAGTCCAGATTGAACATTTCCATCCCAGTGGTACTCTTCATGGAACTGGAGAAAATAAGCCCTCAAATAATATAGAAGTCTAAGGGACCTGAAGTTGTCACAGCTGTCTTTGATCCAAAGTGTAACAACGTTTGAGATATTCCAGCCTTAGTTTGACCTCAAATTACATTACAGAGTCATAGTAACACGAACAGCAAGGAGCAAGCATTAACTAGACACCAGACCAATAGAGTGGGATAAAGAATCTGAAATTAATACACAAAGCCACAGCTTCTTAATCTTTGACACAACTATTAAAAACATATGTTAGGGAAATATCCCTCAACAGAAAGTGCCGTGAAAAATGTATTTCTACATGCAGGAGAATGACACTTATGTGTCAACCTTCACAGAATGGATCAAAGACCTTACTTTAAGATGTGACACTCTAAAACCTAGATACCACAGTGTCTAGAAACTGGTGAAGGTCTTCTGAAAAAATTTATCACAATCATGTAAATAATTTCAAAGGGAACAACCCACATCACATAACACCAGAGTATTCTGTACAGAAGGAAAAACAGCCTGCACAAGGGGATAAAAGCCTCCCCAAGCATACATCTTGTAAGGGGTTAATATCTAAAATCTACAGAGAACACAAAAAATTGAACGAGCCACACAATCAACAGATTGCTGATAGTTATCAAAAGATAAGCCACAAATGGACAATACAGACTTTTCAAAGGGTTTTGGGTCTTTAGCCATCAGGGAAATGCAAATTAAAAGTGCTTTGAGATTTCATCTCACCTCCATCAGAATGGATGCATCTTTCTCCACTCATCAAGAAATAAGTGGAGAAAGATGAACCCTATTACACTGTCCCTGATCAGTATTGAGATTCCTCAACAAACTAAAAAGAGAACTACTCTATGACTCAGGTATATTACTCCATATAAATAGCCAGACAACTGAGCCAGCTTTCTCAGCCAGAGCTATTTGAACACCCCTTGTTACTGTGGCACTACTCACAATAACCAAGATAATGGAAGCAGCATAGATGTCCATCAGCAGAAGAAATGGGTAAAGAAAATGTGGTACATATACACAACAAAGTATCTTCAACCTTAAGGAAGAATGAAATTACATCATTTGCAGGTAAATGACTGGAATGAGAGAGCTAATTTGTCTCTCTTGCATTAGCCAGGCTAAGAAAAGACAAGTATCTCATGTTTTTTGCCACATCGTGGGTATATCTTATAAATGTGATGTGACGGGCTGGAGAAATGGCTCAGTGGGTAAATGCCTGTCACATGAGCCTGATGATTCGAGTTTAATCCTCAGAACCCATGTAATGGTGAGACAAGAGTACTGACTCCACAGAGTTGTCCTCTGACCTTCACAAGCATACTGCTGCATCACTGGTGTGCCTGCATTTATACATCACAAACACAAATATTTTTCTAATTAAAAGGATAAAAATATGTGAAAATGAAAAAATGAAAGAAAGGTCTAAAGGGGGTGACAAGAGAAGATAATGGGGCAGAAAAGGATGACACATATTGTTTTGTTTCATATGTGTAACCTAGATTTAAATACATATATACAGATATACACACATAGGCATGAAGATAAAAAGGGGGATAAGTTGGTGGGGTGGCGCAGAGAATAGAATATGGTAGTGAGAGAGGATGTTAGCTGAATACAATGCAATGTGTGTGTACGTGCATGTGTGTGAAAACATAATGAATAAAACTCATGATTTTTTATGTGCATAAAAAATTAAAATAATGTAAAATGTTTTTGGTCATTAAGGAACACAAAGGATGGGTGAGTGTCCCAAAGTCTCACATTTTCTAAGTGCCGAATTTAAATTCAAGCCACTTGGCTACCACCACTTCATGCTGATGTTCCTTCCACTCAGAGTTCCCACCATGTACTGGGTGTTAGTGTCATAGATTTATAAGCAGGTCCTATGAAGATGCTTTAGGCTCCCTGTCCCTGTCAAAGAGCAGCGCTGTCTTGTCATGGGTGAGATTTTCTGGATGTGTCTGTCACAGCTGCAATTTCAGCCACTGTCTTAGCTCTCTCAGCTTTCAGGTCCTATGATGAACTTCCCACTGTCTTAACCAAGGTAATTTCCAGTTCATGAGTATATGAGGAATGCACAAGTCTATTTCTAATACTGTCCTTCCTTTATTTCAAACGATGTAAAACCTGCATGGCTAAAAGCATCTTCTCCCTTCTGCTTTGAGTTTGATTATTATTTTTTATTATCATCTCAACACTATACTTTGCAGGGCCAACAATGCCTCAAGACTGAGGCCAGCCTTGTAACTCCTCTTAACACCAATACCAACACTGGGCAAATCAGAGCCAGTCCATGAATGTCAGGGAGCTGTAAAACACATGATTGTGAAATGGTTCTCTCAGCCACCTTTTATAGACAGAAGCTACCCACCACAAGATGTATAGGCTTAATAAATCAATGGGAAGGAATTCAAAAATGGATAAATCAATACTCAAGCAGTCAGAGAATCCTACAGGTGTATGACAATGACCCATCGGAGCCTTTAAACCTCAGCTGGTAGGTTTAGTCAAAAGGGTCTATAATGATAGATGAGCTGAGATGATAAATACCTCTGTGGAAGTTTGTACTCTACGCACTTTTTCCATCACCCTTCACACAATAGCAGTATCAACTGACTCCTTTAAACCAAAGAACAGATCTGCAAGAGAATTGTAAATCCATACACCTGGGGACAATCTCAGAGGAATTGGGTCATTTACATAAATGGTTTCAGGTGTGACTAGTCGATGTAATTAGAGTGCTTACTGTTTGCAATCTGCAGATGTGCAAGCATGCGGTGGATGTTGATAGGAGTGTATATTAATCTTTCCCTTCTGAAGTACAATATGGATACATATATGAAACTGCTAATAGCCTTCCATTAAATATTTTATTTTTGAAAAGGTAACCTAAGGGAGTAATGCAACATTAATATAGATTTTGATATTATTTATAATAAAATATAGAAATATATATAAAACATTTATTTCTAGGAGAGTGGTTTAAATTGCATGTTCATAAAATTATACTAAAATTCATATGGTGAAAAAGATATTATCAAGAAAGCTTAATGGTTTAAGAAAACCTTTAGGGGTTGAAGAGATGATCAAGTGGTTAAGAGTACTAGCTCACAATGGAATACTACTCAGCAGTAAGAAAAAATGATATCCTAAAATTCACAGGCAAATGGATGGATTTGGAGAATATCCTCCTGAGCGAAGTATCACAAACTCAGAGAGATAAGCAGGGGATGTACTCACTCACTAGTGATCTCTAAACAAACAAACAAGAAAAAAAAAGCCAAACATGCCCAAGCGGCAAACCACAACCACTGAATAGCTTGGGATCAGAAACACCCTGGACTGAT